>JAECUM010034707.1:0-19715 GCA_016617855.1 Megalonaias nervosa
AATTGTGAGTACAATTGCTGATCCTGTTGCAGGACAGGATGAATTTGACAGATTAATAAACAACCCTCTTGCGCTTCAACATGCTATTACAAAAATAACGGTTAATCCAGCCGAGTTAAAGAGGTTAATAGAGAATTTGTCAGAGCAAACTAAGGAATTAGCTGAGAAACAAAAGAGAGTGACTGAAGCTACCGTAGAAATAATGCCTATGGAAAATCAGATAAGATTTTATAGAAAAAATGCACGTAATAAAATATAAGATGAATATAATGATTTTATTGGTAAACATAATATCAAAGACATTGGCAATATTCGAAGTTGGCCAGAAGAAAAATATAAAGATTTAACAGAAAAAATAAGAGAAATTATCAGTACTGGCTTAGATGCTGATAAAGAAATAAAAATTTACCGGAGTCAAAAACTTTATTAAGAGCATATGATTTTATAAGAGAAGGAATTATTGCTGAAGTAATGCTTAAAACAGCAACACAGTATCGAAATAGACCAGGAGGTTATAGTAAAGAATGGCCTTTCAAAAGACTGTTTGATAAGTATGAAAGCGAAAGAGATAGAAGATTACCAGAGGAAATAGAAACAACTGGATCTGGAGTTAAAATTTTTGCATCCACCGCTGAAATAGTTGACCGACTTATGCTGTTGATATCATCGAAAGAAGCTGGTAATGAAAGCACACAAATTGACAACGAGATTATTGATATATTAGATCATCTTAGATCGCGTGGATTACTAACATCATCCGAGTACCAAATTTCACACAGTGATCTTATCGCGTAAAATAATCTAACAACATTGATAAATTGTCACTAACATCAACGACATTATTACTCGATTCGTCACAAAGGACAAAAAACAGCGGAAACTTTTCAGTCTATTACAATCTACCTATAGAACAAGATCAAAATAAACAATACGCAATTGGATTAATTTCTGCTACGATATGGCATTCTATGGCAAATGTAAAAACAAACTCAACGACGACTTTACATTTAATCCTGGCGCATGGGTAACAGTCAAAATACCACAAGGCGCGTATAACACAACTGATCTTAATAAAACGATTAAAGAATTAAAAGCAAAAAATAGAGCCGCCGCGGATAATTTTGAGTTAACTCCGAACTATAATACGCTACAAGACAGAATCACATTAAAAAATAATTTGATAATCGATTTTTCACCAGCGACTAGTATCGCATCGTTGCTAGGATTTAAAAACCAACAATACGGCAGTGTTACAGAACAAAGTATATCGTATGATGGAGATTTACCCGTTAACATAACAGAAGTAAATACAGTTTTAATCAATTGTTCTATTGCACTAGGATCTTATTCGGCGTTAGGGAGCCAAAGTCAAACTTTTTATAGTTTTTCACCAGATATTCCTCCAGGATCACTGATGCAAATTACTCATAGGCAATTGATACACTATCCGATTAATCTTGAAAATCAAATAACAGGTATAACAATGCAACTAACATACCAATCTGGGCGACAAATGATCTTAACAATGAAATTGTCACGTACTACTTACACCCATGCGTGCAAAATTAATTTTGTAAACCTATATTTAATAACAAGATGAGTCGAAGAAAAATTTACAGATGAAAAATCTTAGTTGGATATTTTGGAAATATATTTACAACAATTTCTGAGAATATACCAGGAATAGCGCGTAAAGTAGCACCAATCGCACTTGACGCAGGTAAATCTTTTGCGACTGCGGCTGCCACTGTAGTCGGACAAAAATCGCCGATAAAATTAAAGGCAGCCCACCACCAGCACCTTCGGCATTGGAAACAAAACTAAGGAATATCAAATATTTCACCAACAAAAGAAACGGAACGAGCTATGATAGCTACCACAAAAAAATTATTATCACCGCGTGGTGAAGAAATAGTACGTAAACTTGTAAAGAAAACAAAGCCAATGACTCCTGCTGCTTTTTAATCGTCGCAACCTTGTGTGGCTATTATAAAATAAAAATAATGTCAGCTAAAAATTATCTTGATCTTGCCGAAGAACATGATACTGACGACACTGTAACAGAATTTGAATACGTTGAGTATCTCGATGAAAACTCAAACGAACCAAATAAGGCCGGAGTTAGAACTTTTAACACGAGAGATGAGGATGTGTTTTCATTGCCGCATAAAGCGGTGTTAGAAGTACGCTGACGGTGTTAACAGCACTTGGCGGTAATATTGCAGCTGGTGCAGAAATTGCCCCTGTCAATAGCGGTTGCAGTTTATTTAGAAGTGCTATATACCAGTTGGACAATCAAACCGTGGAAGATATTTCAATGCACTTGCCCGTAGCAAGTACAATACTTAACATCGTCTCGTTTAGCGATGATTACTCGAGATCAGTTACCACGAACACGATGTGGTTTAAAGATACCTCATTCGGGACAGCTGTTCCAAGCGAATTCCGTACTGGTGAGGGTAATCCTGCTCCAGATAACAATAATCTAATCGCCAATCCAGCTGCTAATGATGCAGCTGCGATAGGGAACTCAATAAGATTAGCGGTCACAAGAATACGACGACATCAGTATAACGAAGGATACGCCAAACGAAAAGCGTTTGCCGCAGAATCTCGCCAAATAACGATGATGCTTCCGTTGAGCACAATATTTGGATTTTGTCGCGATCACAACAAAATTTTTCGTGGACTAAAACATACCCTTATTTTGGATCGGGCAGAACAAAACGATTGCATAATGCACGCTGATGGAGTAGCTGAAGGACAGTTTGTTATTACAAGATTAGCGTTATGGATGCTACGAGTTGTCCCATCAACGAATAAGATGATGGAACTTGAGTCGACGTTGACCGCGTGGACAAAAAATATATATTTTCAGCAGAACAAAATTAATCAAACAGCAATTCCTAACACAACTGATTACACGTGGCGTGTTACAAGCACCCCCAGCAAACAATTACCGCGACACTTGTTTGTTGCATTTCAACGACAGGCGCGTCGCGATGATCAAGAAATGAACAATTCCGTATTTGATAACCCAGATGTCAGACGAATCTTTGTTAGGATAAATTCGAAACAATATCCCGAACGAGCAATGGAATGTAACTTTGCTGATGATGAAACTAGAAATGTTACACGAGCTTACATGTACCTCATGGAAGCAATACAAAAATACCAGGACGCTGATAGTGGAAGCCAAATATCTGTCGAAGAATTTCGATCGCTATACCCAATCATTTACTTCGACGTATCAAAACAATCCGAACGAGCTATAGGATCTACAGCTGATATTGAAGTTACTTGGACGCTTGGTGTGGCTCCAGCTGAGCAGTATGACGTATATGCTCTAGTCGTCAGTGATAGATTCTTGACAATTGACGCGACAAAAGGAAGAATGACTGTACAAGTTTAATCTAACAACCTTGATATAATGAAAACTGAGTACACAACTCGAGAAATATACCTAACGCCCGGTCAGGTTGAAAAATTATTATCAGCGGTTGCTAAACGCCGTTTTGTTTCTTTGATGATATCTCCGGCAACTTCATATAAAACAGCGGTTAAAGTAATGTTAACGCAACAACAAATCAATAAACTTGATCGCAAAGCGATCGCAGGAAAACCGTTTGTTCTTAAACTATCTGTTGCACAAGTAACAGCTATGTCAAAACACGGCGGATTTTTTTGACCAGCACTTTCCGTATTAGCTATCGCAATACCAAAGATTTTACTTGTGCTAGGAACACTGGGTCGGTGACGTAGTTTTATGTAACAATAAATAATATAATGTCAGCTAAAAAAATCAACGACGAAGTCATCGATGACAACCAAAAAAAGTAAACAAAGACAAAGTCGAAGTCGCCAAGGAAAACAAAACAAGGAGGATTTATTCCAATAGCTCCACCTTTAGCGGGACTAGCGGAAAGTCTACTTCCGAATCTACTAGGAATCGGACGCGGAATGACACTACCAGGGACCAGGCGCAGTTGAGTAATTTTGATTTACTTGAAAAATTAAAATCCGATGTAAAAAACGGATTTCGTGGAGTATTTTCCAAAGATGAACTTGATGACGTACAAGCAGGTGGTTCGTGTATCAATAACATACAAAACTTCGATGATGGATCTGGTACGCATTGGGTTGCTGTTTACGACAATAATTATTTTGATTCGTTCTGACTTCCTCCGAGTGATCTTATTAAAAAATATATGTCTAAAAAAGTTTGAATCAATTACAGCCGGTTGGAACATCAGCTAGTGGTTATTATTGTATTATGTTTATTAAACAGATGTCAAGAGATCCCGATTTTCTAAAGTTTATTTTACAATTTGACAGACACCCAAGCAAAAACAACGATGATATAGCAATAAATTTTGTGTGACAATCGAATATAATATGTCGCAAACTATAACGTATTGCCCAAAATGTAAAACTAAAACGCCTAACAAAGACTAAAAAATAGAAAAAAACAAAAAAATAACAGAACGATGCCAAAAGGTATTTGTACTGTTTGCGGTAGAAGAAAAAGTGTGTTTATTTCTTCGACGACTTCATCGCCGACGACTCCGCCATTGGGTTCTGGTGTGGACTGAGGTATTTTAGTCGATGATTAAAATAATAATGAGTCGAAGTTGCAATTGTGGTTGTGATAAATATCTTTGTATCGAACAAGATAAAATTGTTATGTACTGTCAATCATGCAATCTCCGGGAAGTAATTGGTTCTGGGATGGATATACACAAATTTATTGGAAAATTACCGAAACCAAAAGGAGGATGGACATTACCCGGACACAAATATACTGGGCCGTTTAATCAGCTAGATAAACAACTAGATCAAAATGATAATCCACTGCCCGGACAAGAGCATTATAATCAAGTTGATACAATAGCAATGCGTCACGACATCTGTTATCGTGATATAGAGCGTACTGATAACGTTCGTGTAGAGAACTCAAAATCAGACTGTGATAATGTAATGCTAGACGAACTTAAAGATATGAAACCTACAAATCTACCAGAGAGATTTGATAGAAGCTTGGTTCAAGGATTAATCGGAACTAAATATAAACTCGGTCTTGGTAGAGAATTATACGACGATCTAGCATCAGAGCTACACAAATCTAAAAAATGTTTCCGCGACGTAAGGTTGTCGCAAATGCCGTTGATGATATCTGGACAATAGATTTAGTAGAGGTGTCAAATCTTGCTCAGTTCAACGATGATAAGAAGTATCTCTTTAACGTCATTGATGTTTTAAGTAAATATTCGTTTAGTGTACCCGTTTCAGATAAGACAGGAAACATCGATACCAACCAAAGAGATTAATGCATGGAAGTAATGTTTTTGCAAATTTCCTCTTATTTTACGTAATACCGATTTGCATTTTATAGGTTTACATAACGATATTAGATATTGTCAGCGATCACCAGAGATCGCCATCAGATTAAATATCTTGACAAATATAAAATCGAATTTTATATTTTTCTGTCGGTCTGGAATTCTAATGTTTAAAAATGGTTTTATCAGCCGCCAAAATTATTGATTTTTATCTACCGTAAATTAAATTTCAAATGTTTTTTGTGATATGACATTTTACGTTATATCGACCAGTTGTCGGCCTTCCATAATTTTTCTTGTCTCATGACGTCGTAGCGGTATCGTCGTTGACGATGGTTTTGTCTTCATCTTCAATAACGTCATCGTCGACATCATCTTCGTTAACGTTTGTGTCATCTTCGTCGACGTTAGCATCTAATGTATCATAGATATTCTTTAATCTTTCCAAGAGGCTCATTATATAATTTTATATAACTTTAAATAATATAACGATGGACAAAATAAGATATATCGATCAGGCAAAGGTATATGGCATTGGTGCTTTAAAAGATCCTGTAAAAAAGTATTAGCTTGCGAAAAAAATATTTCGGTTAATTTATTTTTAGTTCACGGCGGAAACGATAAAATTTTATTGACAGATTCGGAAAGAAAGCAATTATACGATAATAAAAAAGTTCTTGTAATATATGATAGAAAAGCTATCATGTTGTGGTGCCATAGCTGCATCAGCCGAGACGAGCTTTCGAAAATATTACAATAAGTTGTATCGGAAGAATATTTTAGATCTGCAATTCTTAGAAAAAGCTGATATTGCTATTCCATTTGCGACAAATTTTATTGAACTAGGAGTAATATCAAAATATCTTGCCGCAGCTGATATTGTAGAAAATTCTACCTCCTGATCTGTTTCAGTATTTACTGCAATGATAGGTCTATAAGGATTATTAAAATTAATACCACCACATTGTCCTCGTCTAATGTTTTCTTGTTGAGTAACAAGTTCGGGGTTTATTAAACGATTGTTGGTTTTAATGCGGTTGACGTGGTTTATTACTAAACCCTCTGGTATAGGTCCGTTAAACGTTTCATAAACAAATCTATGGTTATAATAATTAACTTTAACTTTTCGTGTTCCTCCAACAGTCATTTTAAGATAGCCACTGTTATTTATTTTTAGATAGAAGAATTCACCGAATCAGGTTCTGGTTGGAAGTTTAAGATGATTACCGAAATTTTATTTCGCACAATGAAATATAACCTATTACGCGGTAGCGGCGTTAATAGCGCTGAGTATACTGACCTGCCACAAAAAATAAAAAATAAAAAATCCTGTATAAACGTGAAAAACTTTGATAACAAATGCTTCCTGTGGGCTATTCTCTCTGCGATGTTTCCAGCAGAACAAAATGCTGATCGCATTGACAAATATTTTAGTCACGTTACAAAATTAAATTTTACTGGTATTAACTTTCCAGTTGCGGAAAATCAAATACCAAATATCGTTGTTTACACAGCTGTTCCTACAATGAAACATTACAAAAGCATCTATAGTACTGTAATATTGTACAACGGCTAACAATGCCAGTCGAGAAAAAAAGAATCTTCGGTTTGTTAATCATAATCATAAGCTAAAGATTCCTTTCGTTGAATACGCAGACTTCGAGTGTTTACTTCAACCTGTACTTGGCGCTGAAAATAACCCTAACCAATCGAGTACAAGAAAAATTCAAAACCATATTCCATGCGGAGTATCGTATAAAATAGTTTGTTGCGTTGATCCTAGTATATCCAAACCAATTAAATTATATCCCGGTAAAGATCCAGCTGTTTGGCTTCTCAAGCAGTTGATTAGCGAAGTTGATGATATATTTAATCGTTTAAGAAGAATCGTTCCAATGATAAAACTGACATCTCAAGAAGAATCTGATCACGAAAAAGCGGAATTTTGTCACATCTGCGAAAAATTCTTTGACATACCTGGTAATAAAAAGTACGTGATCATTGTCATTTAATAGGACAATATCGTGGAGCGGCTCATGATAAGTGTAATCTACAATTTCATGCTCCAGATTTTATTCCAGTTGTTCTTCACAATTTCCGAGGATATGACAGTCACATTAAGGTAGAAGCTTTTGGTGATCCTGACATAACGTCTCGTTTAAAACTCGATAATATAATCAATTGTATCCCAAATAATTTTGAAAAGTATATGTCAGTTACTTTAGGTAAGTTGCGTTTCATCGACAGCATACAGTTTATGGCAGCATTGTTAGATGAACTGGTAAAAGGCTGTTTCGTATTTTGTTGAAGTTGATCTCGACTATCCTGCTTCGTTGCATGATTTACATAACGATTATCCGTTTTGCGCGGAATCAATGATAACCGATTATAGTTTGTTGTCTCAGGAACATCAAGCAAATTGCATCACCAAGACAAAATTCTATGGTAAAAAAAAAAAAAAAACTAGTCCCAAATTTACTTGATAAGCGAGATTACGTTTTGCATTACAAAGTTTTAAAATAAGCGGTAGATGCCGATCTTGTGTTAAGGAAAGTTCATAGAGTTTTAAAGTTTAATCAGTCGCCTTGGATGAGAGGTTATATTAGCTCAAACACGTGAAAGAGAGCTGTAGCTAAAACCGATTTTGAGAAAAACTTCTTTAAGCTTATGAACAACTCCGTCTTTCGTAAGACAATGGAAAATATTAGAAAGCGAGTAAACATCCAGCTAGTTAATGATATCAACCGCCGAAACAAACTTGTATCAGATGATGATTTTGTCAGCATAAAATTTTTTAATGAGAACTTGTCGCGATACAGCGAGGAAAACAAATCTAAAACTGAATAAACTGATTTATGTTGGAGCTCCTGTACTTGATTTGTCGAAGTGGCTCATGTACGATTTTCATTGTAATTTTGCTAAGAAGCAGTGGCCGTCAAGTAAACTGTTGTTTACAGATACTGACTCGCTTGTTTATGAAATAGAGACTGAGGATGTATATCAAAATATCTTTGATAACCGACATCTGTTTGATCTTTCCGATTATCCTCGCGATAGTAAATTTCATGATGATACAAATAGAAAAGTTATTGGTAAATTTAAGGATGAAATGAACTCCCTCATCATCAAATATTTTATTGGATTACGGAGTAAAATGTATGCCGTGTTGGTGGAAAATAATAAAATAACAAAGAAAGCAAAAAGTTTACCACGCGATTTTGTTAAAAAAATTTATTAGGTTTAATGATTACAAGTACGCACTTGACGGTGGAGTTAGTTTTATAGGAGCAATGGCTATTCGAACAAATCACCATAAACTTGAAACATATGTTATTATCAAACGTGGATTAAGTAATTTCGATGACAAACGTTATTGCGAAAACGGAATAGATACGTTTGCACTTGGATATCGTTGTGATGATAAATCTATACTTGATATTATCTTTTCATCTGACGACATTGATAAGGTCGCCGATGAAAAATGTATATTTGATGACTAGGGTATGAAATTTTTTTGTGAACAATAAAAATAATGTTTGAAATTTTGACAATGACACATAGCAACAATAGCAAGATCAAATATCTAACGATAGACGGTAAACAGTTGACAGTTGAAATTAACAATGAAACATCAGGAGTATGTTTCAGTGGCCGTGACAGGCTAAAACATTTACTTCTCAGATCTGACAACAACGAGTATTTCAATCATCTTGAAAAATTAAGCCAGAAATTGTCAGAAAGATTAAGAGAAAGAGTCTCTGGAATTGGGAAATCGTACTTAATGAGAATCTCTGGCACATGTGGATTTAGTCCTTGAGCCAGAATCCTTAATATCATCTACTACTACCACATCAGCATACTTTTAAGAAATACACCTATATCATTCTATTGGCAGGACCACAATATCAACATACTGTTTAGAAATAAACCTATTTCATTTTATGAACTCGACCACCACATCAACATACTTTTTAGAAATAGACCTATATAATTTTATTGACTCGACCTCAATATCAACATACGTTTTAGAAATAGACCTATATGATTTTATGGATTCGACCACAATGTCAACATAGTGTTTAGAAATACACCTATTTCATTTTATGGACTCGACCACCACATCAACATACTGTTTAGAAATAGACCTATATCATTTTACGGACTCGACCAAGACATCAACGTACTTTTAAAAAATACATCTATATCATTTTACGGACTCGACCACCACATCAACATATTATTTAGAAATAGACCGATATCATTTTATGGACTCGACCACCACATCAGCATACTTTTAAGAAATACACCTATATCATTCTATTGGCAGGACCACAATATTAACATACTGTTTAGAAATACACTATTTCATTTTATGAACTCGACCACCACATCAACATACTTTTAAGAAATACACCTATATCATTTCATGGACTCGACCACCACATCAACATACTGTTTAGGAAGTATCTGTCTTCTTTTATTTGAAGCGTATTCATGAACACTTTTTATTTCATCGATATTTATTTCATCTTTCCTTGCTGAAGATGTGAACGAATCCTTATCCAAGATTTCACAGACAATTTGTATTGTACATTGGCAAATGGAAACCAACATTGAAAGACACAAATACAAACTTGAATAATTGATAATAAGTTAATATAATTATTGATTATATTCTGATACTGTTAAAAGGTATTGGTAGGAGAAGCTTCGACAAAGATATCAGCCATCGGGCCCATGTATCAATGACGATCGTCAAAATCCATGTGCATTAAAACATTATTTTTGTAAGCAGATTAAAATTATTTAAGTACTTATAATTTAGTCTCGGAAAACACTCGCATCAATTATGTCGGGTATGTCGGGTATTCTTTAAGTTCGACATAATGCTACGTACTTTATAAATAAAACGTTGTTTATAAATTTATGGCAGACTGAAATTTGCTGCCTTAGAGAACAGAAATTTTCATAATGACAATTATACTGAAAATATCACAAAAACTGTTTATTAGATGTGTTGATCGTTGTCTGATCAACGTCTCCCGACATCTGCCTAGTATGATTTTTAGCGTTTTCACTGATATTTGACAAAGATCCTACTCAGCTTTAACACATGTAAAATATTGTTCAGTGCATAATTGAGAAAGGTGAGAATCCGTCTAAATAATCTCTATATCCTAACACCATATCATCTGAATATTTATCTATATTGTTATCCATATATTTATCTGTCTATACGTGCGATACAACATCTAAAAGACTCTCCTTAAGTGAGGTAGGGTAAAATATTAGTAAATAATATATGACAATGAAGTGAAAAGTAGAGCAGGACTGAATAGAATCCAAGCGTCGTAAGTTTGATTATATGTAACCTCAATCAGGTTTTTAAAAAAATGTAACAGCAAAAGCACATTTACATTTCAGTGCGCAAGAATTAAAACTTGAAAACACAGTAGGCATTATTATAAATGACTACATTCATCAACTAGGCAAAAATCAAAATCACCAAGGCTGCATATAAATAAATAAGTATACGACATGTCCAGTCTATTTGTGTCACATTAAATCTATTTATATGCTCTGGAGTTTCTGTACACTACTACTCTTTCGTAGACTTCTAACATTGTTTCTAAATTTGTTTTTAATTCCACGTTCACGTCTGATTTGTCTTTCACTGACACTAAGTCTAATTAATTTCATGAATCAGTGTCACATAATGTTTTGGCATAATTAGAGATCTCTTGTGACCAAGCATCAAAGCCACCACTTTTTCCAGTCATGAGCATCTTTCCAGTCGTCATTTTGTTGGTGTACCTCACTATACAGACTTCTTGACAAGTATGGAACGCGGATGAAGTTAGACGAATGTCATCTTCACAGTAGAGGTACACAACTTGTCTTCATCATTATTCTCAACTCTTTAAACGCAAGTTGCCTTTCATGCTCATATACAAGTTTTAGTAATGTGTTTGCTGCATTTAATGTTAAAAAATAGCCCACAATGAATTTGATGGTAAACGAAATCCGAGAAAAATAGCCATTAACACGTACCATACTTTGTCCAAACTTCCGGAATCATATGTGGAAACAGTTCTTGTAAAAGTGTTTGGTAATCTACTAAGCCCTAAACACTGTCAATGATTTCTGTCCACGGAATGTGTTACAAAACTGAGGACAAAAGTCGTGGAATGGGAAGGTTTTATAATAATCCTTCACTGGGACGTCTTTCTTTTGAGGAATAGTCTTACTTTTTACAAATGAATCTACTATCAAAGAGTTCAAAGAACAATATCAGTCACAAACATGCACACCACACGTCTTGAAGAAGTCTCGTCTTGAGGTAACACTTCTTTGAAATATTTTGTACCAGCCTCTACGTCTTAAGCCTCTAGAAGAAGTTTTATTCCAACCTTGTAGGTAAAGGTCGTGGCATCGAACCTCGTCCGAGTTGTAGGAAGTTGACCAATGTAGGAAGTTGACCAACGTCAAAAGCGCAAATGATACAGTTGTTCTTTCCCTTTGACTTGAATCTATAGAAGCTCTTTGTAAATGTGATCTCGCAGCACACGAGTTAAACTACGAATATTGTCGTTTCAAATGAACCAATAAGGATAATAATCATGTACCATCAAATGAATGTAGTGACAACATGGGGACCATCTGGCATGTTTCAGGAAAGCTGAGTCTTTATTCTCCCATTCGTGGATCTTCACAACACAACTGAAACACTGTAGTTGGTCTACTCCTTTCGATTGGCTAATGATTTGGTATTGGGCATTCCATCCAGATCTTCGGGCAATTGTTTGAAAGTCACATAAAACGTTTATTCTTCTTTGATTTGTACTTCTCGATAAGCTAGTGATAGCCAGAGAAACTTGCTAGTGCATAAATGAGATCCATTGATTGGTACACCTTTACCAGTAGAGTAGAAAGGTCTTGTTGTATCGCCTTCGCTAGTATAGCGGCAAGACACACGAATAGAGGAACACAAAGATCGTGCTGCATCACTAATGTAGCAGAGTACGTTTTCATGCTGGTCGCAAATCACAGGCGTTATATAATGTGAAGTCTGTACACGTCCCCTCACTCAGTTGCTGTGTCGAATTATTCATCATCTTTCTAGGTCGGCGCTTCTATTCACAATAAAGTATTTATCTTGAACCTTTCCTCCTTTTCCCACTTAAGTTCAGCGTTTTCTTGCAGTTAAATGTTGTGGTAAGGAATTGGCATTCGTTCCTGGTACAGAATCTGTAAAACGTCTTTCAATACGTCAAAACTGACTTCTTGACTAGAACGATAGTTTACCAGTATTGTCAGGTAGTATCTGTCCTTTAACTTTACAGTTGTATGCGCTTGTCCATGTCGGTCTCAGTATGGGTATACGTAATATTTGGGGCCAATGCAAGTAAAACATACAGTAGTGTTTTCTGGGTGTTCATCAGTCCATACGTCTAAACGGGTCCCTTTGATGTTGGGTTATGGCTATGAGGGCGATGGATGTACATACAACTGTCGGTATCAAAGTAAAGAATTCGATCTCCTAAAAGTTCCAAGAAATTATAAAATTTTAAATAGACACTGGCTGTCACTTACGCTGCAATGACGTCATTTCTAGACTCGTCAAATTCTGTCCCTTGTTCATAAATCAGCAAGATCAAATCTATACTGGCGATTTCCACGAGTTTCATTAGTTTTATTTTGTCGTCCGCCAGTTGTAGCGTCTGGGATCTGCCAAGTATTCCGCCTTGACAAACGATCGACATTCTTCGTTTTTAACCACGTGTTCCAAATAGTTTGCTTTCTTTAGTTCTGTATCGATCTTTGAATTTGTCTTTGGAGTCTGACACCAAGATGGATTGTAACTAGCACCTTGTTTTAGTTTTAAGAATTAGATGATGTAACCGGACAAAAATCCGGGGACTCGGGTCTTTGTTCTTTTGGTATAGTTCTGTTGTAGAAAAGTGCCAAATTTCGTATAGTTTTTGCAAGCGGTATCCATGATCCGGCGCATGAAACATTTTGATACAGACACGTCCCTGTCAAAGCACGTTCTTTCTCCTTGTGGCAGCAAGGTTGGTCTTAATTACACGTTTCAGCACACGTACGATATACAGGAAAAAACAATTTTCCTTAGTAAATATGTGGTAACACAGGATGGTACAAGCTGGTTGGTGTAAGATTTTACAATTGATCAAATCTTTGTATTGACGACTGTTTTCCACGTTGATGTGTTTTATAAGTATTTCAGGATGTTTCATAGGGAATTGCTGATAACTGTACACCCAAGGAAGCAAGGACCACACAATGATATAGTGGATTTCTTCTCTTAAGATTCGTTCACGTCGTAATGAAAGTGTATGGGATTAGGTTCGTTCTAAAAACAAACTGTCGCATGGATCTGAAGGTTAGATATCTACCAAGTCGTATTTTTTGGCAACGAGTCTAAATTCTGGGTCAGTTTTAAAATATTGGTCGAAATCGCGCACTCACATTTCTATCAGTTGGTATCCTTGACTATAAACCGTCAGGCGTCGTTGCTACGTTTGCTTGCGTTACTCTTCCATGGCGAATTCTGAGAAAGAAATTTCGGGTCTGGTTGAGGAAAACAAGTAAGGTATTCATGAATTAAACATCATTGGAATTCGTGCACCGCCTGGTTTGTTTTCTTCTAAATCCCAGCAATCCAAAGGAAGATTTCCAATTTAATTTTCTCCACCGTTTCTAGCATAAATGCATCCACAGAAGTAATATCTGCAGTTGAAAATAATAATAACTGGTAAGTACTATTCCGTCAGTTAACTTGTTTCATGCGATGTTGTTCTTAATAAGTGGAACTGACAAAAGATCGCGTGGAAGTCGAACGATGAAACCATTTATTTTCCTTCAGGAATGCAAGGTTTGAAAGCTGAATACTCACGACATTGCTCTCCGTAACGAAGGTGTTGCTACGGATTGGTAAATCGTTGGTCACATTTCTCGTAATAGTAATTGCATCCGAGAAATCCTGTGATACTGGTAATAGTATCCAAATGCTCTTGATGATGACCGTAATTTCCGTCTGGAATATAAGGTCCTCAAAACATAAAGCTCCGCGAACGACTTGAGGGCATATTTTCAAAGAGTAATAAGGGGACAAAAAAAGTCATAAAATTTCTGCATTCAGGAACGCTACACACTCTCTCTTTGGAAATGCCTGCATGCTTCAAAAGATCTTCTGCTTGTTTTTGTTGCTATAGCCTATTCAATGTTCAAATACACGCCCATGATAGTTTTAATTCATTCTGCAAATATCTTTCTTATCGGCATACGTTTGGCTGGAGACGATGGCATGGGGTAAGCACATCTGGTCTTGTGAATTGTCAATTTGGATGTTACTTGCTTAGTGCGTGGCTGATAATCAAGAACACTTCTTTTTTTAGCCATTACCTCGGGGAGGTGAAACTTCTGTCATGTGTTGAATTTTGGAAGGTGTTAATTCTGCCAAGTACTAAATTCGATCTAAACAGGAGATATCGGACTCTCATGAATGATGGAGAGTCTCAAACAATCGTCATCTTTTTGATTGGCACTGTCGTTTAAATGTTTCTAGCAATAAATCCTACTAATCTGTAATTAAACCTGATGTTTTCTCTGGTGACACTTGAGACTTGAATTCTTTAAATTTCATCGTATACCTGTAAGAGATGCTTCAAATTTTCTAGAAATTGCCATTTATTTCTCTTGAATGTGAAAACATTCCTCGGAAGGGAGCTACTGCGCGACTTTCGTCTTGGTGGATCTAGACTCTCTTGGTGTTGTGGTGGGGGTAGAGGGTGTTGGTTCGAGTTTACTTTTGTCATCTTCGAAATCACTGGTATGCACTTGTACGACCACTTCGTTTATCGTATTAGGTGACACTGACAATTTTAACAAAGGACTTCACATTTGTTCCCAGACGGACATCTCTGTTTAAGCCTAAGTGAACATACCACTTCCTATTTGTATCCAGAGTGGCATCTAACGCAAACCGAAGCGGTGACATATGAAATGACATATTTCATTTGATATGTCAAAATTCAGATAGCAAAAGTACTAAAGACTTAAGACTGTAGTCAATATTTAAGTGGTGAAAGTGTGAGAAGGGCAAAATATACACACAATAAATTTTCTACAATAAAAGATTGTAATAATAAGCCCTTTCGATGTTGTTTGGGTAATCGAACTTTAATTGTTTTCTTGCTGCTGTTCTTGTTGTTTTTTTTATTGAAGAGCCATTTACTGCCAGTGATCTATATTTAATATATTATAAATAAATAAATAGATAAATGAATAAAAGTATAATAAAGGCCAATAAGTTCACATGTACTGCTTGGATATGAAAATTAAATCAATGAAAATAGCGAGAGATATCTTCCAGATGGTTTTAGAGTAATTCTATCTCATAAAACATATATATAAAATACATATATACATACACGCATACTACAACGTAGTCCTAGTCAACAAAAAAGAAAAGCTAACTTAACTTATCCAACTGCCTTCTTAATTATATGTAAATAAACACACATGTGCATATTACTTTTGTTTTTAAACACAGAGTGCAGAAATAAAACAAAAACTCATGAAGTCACTGAATTGAAGATAATGCATGCCAGTAGACTCGAACTTAGAATGCTTATGGCAGGTTTTCTTCGACTGAATTTAAAAATAGTTTTAATTAATTTAGCCACAACATGGTTTGACGAGTCTTTATAGACACTGACTCTTATAGTGCCCAACCTTTTTATTTTTGATGATTTTAATAAGTGGGCCAAGATTTACTCTTTTTATAGTGCCCAACACTTTGAACATGATAACTTAAATAAGTTGGCCGAAGTTGACTCTTATAGTACAGAAGCCTTTTGATGAAATATGTGATCAAATTTGACATACAACATTTTTCTTATTGCACCCCATATTGACCCACCATCACTAGCACCTTCGGCTTTCGGTCTGATATGGGAGTTTCGACTTGATATGAGCTGTATGAGAAGCCATTTACTCAGGACTCTTTATTTCACAAAAGATCTCACATCTTTTCAACCATCCTTCATGATACATAAAATGTACTGAGAGTGCAGCATGTTACAACCATCGCCTTCCTTCGATAGTATCATCCCATATCATGCCAGGAAATTAACTTCACTTCGGCTATTTTCTTCATGTATTTTACTTTTCAACCTCTCTCAGAAAGCAACAATTTTCTAATTTCCATGATTCTGGTAAATAGTCGTCGGTTCTGCATTTAATCTTTTGCCAATATTTTATAGCCAGAAATTTTACTTAATTACGAGCAATTCCCATAAGTTAAAGCTTTAAACAACACTATAAAAAAAAAACAAAAAAAAAAAAACTCCATGATACATAAGAATTATTTAAAGTCCATATAATGGAAGAGTGATTCATCTTGAGCTACATGTTATTACGAAAACCTGATAACCAGACAGCGAATTGGGTTTTGCCAAACTAACAGAGGAAGCCTTTGATGGTTTAATAGCACGATTATCAGGCAATTGTTTTTTTCATCATTGATAACTAAATTCATAAAATTTTGTTTTGCTTTTACAATTGCTGGTATTAAATTTATCCTTTTTTTTAAAACCTTATTTATCTAACTTTGAAAAAAAAAACAACCTTAAATCCAAAACAATTCTTTCAGCCGATTCTGATATTTCTTTTACAACTCTTTTGCAGCGAAAACAAGTTTGACATGGGTTATCTTCATGTATTCGTTAATATAACCTCCCACCGAATTTCGCACCAAAAGGTCTTTAAAAGTCGCCTATTATACTCTGCATATGTATATAGAATATCCTAGTCACTCGTAGATTTGGCTTTAGCTTTTTTTAAATGTAGCTTTAACAATTTTTCAGTCATATCGCTACGATGTCTGCAGTGTGGTAGTTTATAGTGATGTAGCATGATGTCCCGCCCAGTCACATTATCCTGACACCAGGCCGACCAGTCCTAACACTAACCTCTTAATGCTGAGCGCCAAGCGAGGCAGCTGTTAGTACCATTTTTATAAGTATTTGCTATGACTCGGCCGGGGATCGAACCCACGACCTCCCGCATCCAAGGCGGACGCTCTAACGACTAGGCCACTGGAGCGGTGTCACTCGTAGACATATGCTACAAGACATTAGTTTGACATATTCTATATGGTCATTACAGCATCATTCCTGACCGCTGCGGTGGCCTAGTGGTTAGAGAGTCCGCACTCGGATTCGGGAGGTAGCGGGTTATAACCCGCGCAGAGTCCTACCAAAGACTTATACAAATGGTTCTAACAGCTGCCTCGCTAGGCGCTCAGCATTAAGAGGTTAGTGTCAGGACTGGTCGCCCCGGTGTCAGGATAATGTGACTGGGTGGGACATTATGTTACATGTCTTCGGCATGATGCCCCAGTGCTAGACATCACATTAAACTGCCACATTGTAGACATCGTATGAATGTGGGCTCACATGCTGGTCCAAAGAAAGCAAAATGACAACATTTAAATATGATATCGTGATATCGTTCATGAGCTTTTCAGATCGTATCTCACGTGACTGAACACGGGATCAACCATTTCTATACTATCATGTCTAAAGATGTAATCATGGACCGTTTGTATATATCATCCATATCACATCTTTCAAGTCATTTCCAAATACTTTCTATAAGCTTTTGTTTCCATTCTTTTTGGGAAGATTCACTTGGTCGGTTAATAAGTACACAAGCAGCAGGCAGGGTGAACAGACCACTTGGCTGGAGACCTTATTTTACAAAAATAAAGGTTCCTACAGGGGCTGAAAAAAAAGGTCAATAACGCTAAACCGAACCTCCTAACTTTTATTATTACCGTATAGTTTGAAAAACGAATAATAAATCGTTTGGTTTAGCTCATTTTTGTTATTTTATTTTTGATTTTTTTGTTTTTTCTGTTATAATGCGTTTAGTTTACTCGCCGGGTCACTTAATTTTTGTCGTTCACCCTGCCTGCTGCTGTAATTAACCAAAGATTTTATCTAGACCTATACGATATCTAGATCTTGGATCATGTAGATTTATTGTAATAAATCCGAACGGAACAGCTTGTGCTTTTGAAAAGAAGTTTTTAAACTCAATCATATCCATATCTCCTGAACACCAAGTATAATAAATATTTTGTAAAGTATAATTATCTACTCCATTAAACACAACCAAAATATTGCAGTTGTCTCTGATCACTTTAGGTATTTGTGTATATCTTTGTGTAACATAAATCACGTCCGTGTTTTTGTGTCTACCTCGAGAAAATATTCTAGCTGGATTTGTTTGTCTGTCCAACATAACGTCATCGTACACCACTAAATTATTAATAAATCCATCTAGGTCATCTACAGATGGAGCCTCATAAATATCGGTAATAAAATCAACCACATCATCACCATCTTCATTCAGCAATTTTGCATTTTCATTAAAATCTTTAAGTACTTCGTAACAGTGTTGATCATCTACAGATGGTGCTACTAAATACAATTTACTCCATTTTAACCATCGCATTATTAAATTTAATAATAGTTGTGTTTTACCCGATCCAGATGGACCTATTATAATCATCCTTATCGAAATTGGTAATGCTGGGTGATGCTTCACTGGCTCCTGTTTTCGTGTCGCCGAAAAGTCAATTATATCCATATAATAAATAATATGAGTCTATATTGTGTTCGATGTAGAGCATCTACACCCACTGCTGAATTAACTACAATAACAACAAAAATAAACGACGTGCTCTGACGGGCAAATGTGTAAAATGTAGTACCAAGAAATACAAATTTGTCAAAACAAAGACAGGTGGAGATATAGCCGCTTTATTAGGAAAATTACCAGGAACTCCGTGGGCTAAATACCCCGGTGAGAAACATATTCCAGGATATAATTATTGCGGTCCTGGAACTCGACTTGATATCCGACTTGATAATCAAGATCAACTAAGATCAGGAGAGTATCCAATAAATAAAATTGATAAAGCGTGTCATGTTCATGATGTTGCGTATAAAAATAAAGATTTACAACAAAGGCATCTCGCAGATGTAAAATTGATTCATGCATTAAATTCTATACCTAATAAATCTGTCAGAGATAAATTAGCTAGTTTTCTAGTAAAATCTGCCATGAAAAGTAAAATAATGTTATGGGCTGGTAATTAATTATATAACTATTATAATGGAATCCATTTATTATAGCCCAAGAGGATATTGGAGAGGCAGATCAGCTATTAGTAAATTATCTGAAGCAGCAAAAGTCTCACGTTCTGTTGCTGCAGCGTGGTTAGCACGACAGGCAATATGGCAAATTTATCTACCACCACCTAAAAATATTCAATATTCACAT
>JAECUM010034708.1:0-13708 GCA_016617855.1 Megalonaias nervosa
TATATACGGATTAGGTCCAATCACGTTTTGTAAAGCAAGAACTACCATTGACTTTGTTTAAAAAATCGATGTTTCTATGATTTTCGCCATGGCTGTTAATGTCAAATTCATAATTATATTTGAAGTGTTTTGTGCAATCTCAGCGTTATACCGGATGTACTATGTATCCCTCGACAGGCTTGAAACTTTGATTTGTCATATAATATACACACAATTTTAGACTTTGTTGTTTCAACTCTCCAGAAAACTCGTATTTACTTTTGAAAAGCTAAGTTGAAACTTTTATTTTATCAATATTATAACCTACAGGATTTCATTGTCATATTCAAATGTGTTAATATTAGAAATGAAGGCTAATTTTCATTTTATACTTTTCAAAGTAAGAAAAGAAACTATCTTGTGTTCTGCTAAAATATACACCATATTCGAAATTGTTTTTCTAGACTGTGATGACATAAAACAATCATGTAATGATAATAAGGTTGGAATTATTTACCTTCCCTCAAACATATCTTTAATGATCTAATGCTCGAAACATTGAAACAATTGCTTAATTTGTTTTTTTATGCAAAATATTCCTTTTTATACTGCTCTGTATTAATGGGTATAAAGGAGTATGTCCTAGATACAATTGCCATATGACATCTTTGAAGTTCATAAATAACAGTTATATTTTATACTTATACTATGGGTATTGAGTATGGTTTCCATTAGTTAAAGTAGAGTTCCTCTTAATTGTGATTGAGATGAAAAATAGTTAATTTGGCCTGCCCGAAAATCTTTAAAGAAATATTGTAAGAGTTTTGATCGTGCAATGGTTAGCACATAACAAAAAAGTAAACATGACGAGTGATAACATAGGTATCTTGTTCAAATGTCAAATTTATTGCACTCTCAAGACACTTGTGGCATATTCTTTATTTGGATCATAAATATCTTCAGCATCGAGTATGAAATTGAACAAACACAAGCTAAAGTGGGTAGGATTTTATTCGGTGCCACAAAGTCTACATTAGATAGATAGATAGATAGACAGACAGAATGAAACGTTAGTGATTGTCTCATAAAATATCTAAGATAGTGACGTTTTGAAATCTTCAGAGAGGTACATCTTTATAACCATTTCATATACATAAAGCTTTATTAGTTCATACGAAAGATTGCAAATTTTCTGTAGTCTGATATACTATTTTAATGCCGAAAACTCGTATTTTCACGAATGATGAAATCGAATCTTGTGGAACATTCAGAAGACCTTTATATGCATAGTTATTCGACAATTGTACTGGCATCATACAGTGCATATTCAGTTATTTACAACAGAGTTGAATTTCTTAAATTTAAGCTTTGTATAGTAAGTTTCATTTTCATTTCAGTACACAAATGTTATACGTTGTACAAATAGTTTCAAATCGGGAATTGTTCCCGACTAACTCTTCAGAACAATAACATTTAACATTTTGCTTAAACTTTCATTCATTGGTAATCTAATATGCATACGCTCTTTCTTATTTAAAAAGTCCTGAAGTGAGCAGGAATGTTAGCTTATTTAGAATAACAAGATAAGCAAATGTCTTAAGTCCTGTTTAAAATATTCAAACTATTATATATAAATTTGCTTATCAGTAAAGTCTAGGATATCAAGGGTAGATTTTAAGTTCTATATGAGTTACATTTAATGAACAAATCTTTAAATCCGCAGAACTTCTTAGGAATTGGACTGCTTGTGATCACTTTGTAATATTGTCCATGTTAATAAATGCGTTTTTATTCCATAAATATTCTATCACATTTTATAGTCACTTTATGAGGTATTAATGTGTTTATCAGATTATGGATACAGGCATAAGCAATTTTTTTAACTTTATCAAGCACTGCAAGTTTATGTTATACTTGAATAATTTATGAATAATTATCTACTCATGTAATTATTTGTGAAAAACATATATGAAGTTCATACATAACAGTTACATTTTAAGTTAATGCAAATGGTAAAATCTATGAAGAGTATAGTTTAGAAGTAATTTGGCTTCAAATATTATTCCAGGTAATTGTAGTCGAGCTTAAAGCGTACAATTTGTTTTCGTAAAATAACATTTTAAATATTTTGCGAGGTGAATGTAATTTATGTAATTGATATTTATCGCAATGAAGAACAAAGTAAACGTATCAAGTGGTAACATCTTGTTTAAATGCTTTCTTGGAACCATAAATAACACTAATAAAGATCTTGAACCTACATATATGGTAAACATCGATAGCCTAAACCGATAGTATAAGCTCACCAAGTTAAAATGTGATATCGAGATTAAAAAAAGATTCATAGGTACGCCGGAGAGACCAGTTTGAATAGAAACATTGTCACCTTTATTCAGCACATACCGATAATGTTTCAACTGAATCTGTAGTATCTGTAATAATTGTAAAATGAGAATTTCTTTGACAAAAAGTGCAAAAATTTCATCAAACTTTCTTGACAAAAAGAGAGAAAAGAAAATGTCATCAAACTTTATTCAGAACATTTTGAGATCATTAAGTTTGTTTTTTTATTTCAGACGAGATAGCATATCTCTATATAATATTCGTGTGCTTGATCTTGTGAGTCATAAGAATAAAAAAATTATTTAATCAGTCTAATTATCGTTTCAAACACAAATAAATCGTAATTTGTTGCAATTTTGAAGTAAAATGCCGTGAGAAATTCTGAAACACTATTGAATTGCGTCATTTGATTATACAACAGCACAAAACGATAACATTATCGGAAATACATACAAATCAAGTCAGCATGTAGGTCATAAGCTTTACAATTATCCTGTATGCATTCCTATTAAGTGCACGTAAATATGCAATAGAAATACAGATGACTTTCATCTTTCTGCCATTTAGCCGGATTCATCTGAATAAAGTGCAAGAGCTACTGCAGTTGCCGCATAAATCTGAGTTAGTGTTGATTCTAGTTTTCAACATTCGGGTAATTTGTTGATGTATAGTAGGCAACTAATAGCTGGCAAAAAAGGACACCATAATAATGGCCAAAGAAAGGGGCTGAAAAACCAAGTCTCACCATTGAATGGACTGTCCAAACGGACAAAAGGTTGTAAAAATAATTTATTTCCCTAGAAAACACGGTGAAAAAGTGAAAATATGAAATAGGACTTATGATTTGCAAAGAAAATCCAAACATTTGTTATAGAATTGTGAAAAACATATAAGCCCTATCAATAAACAGTTCTAGGTGAAGCTAGTCTGAATCTCAATTCCGTTCCAAGATGGTGGATGATGTTTTTACACAAATGTCCAGAATTTTCACTTTGAATCACAATTTGTACTGTTCTGTTCCAATTTAGAATTAATTTCACCAAATGTCTTTGTCCAAAGCCAGTTGTGTAGTTCTCCAGGAAAAATAATTATTGTTTAATAAGTAGATGAACTACAGCTGTCATCTATAACATATACATCTCGCTCTACAGACGTACAAATGAACAACTCTTTCCAGCACCATAAAAAGAATACCTTCTTCTCAAGGTATATGAACGACTCTACAAGGTGTTAAGATATGACTCTGACCACCATTTCACAGATACCTGACCACTATTTCACAGATACCTGTGTATTTAAACTGAACGAAAACGTCATTTCATGTACACGCACGAAGAACGCGTGGTGATTTCGAAATCTCACCATCGCAGTACAAAGTGTAAAACAAGTATAATTAGAAATGACCTTGGCCACAACCAATCATTTATGCCGGCAGTTTATCCACCCGGCAATCTAAACAAAAAACTTACGAAAGCCGAGAGTCATATTTACGTTCTAATAAACACGACGTTTCTTTCAAAATATCAGACCCTGTGAACATAATCATCATCACAATAATAATTATATTTAATGATACAAAAATGAAATAGAAAGAATTCAAATTTTAACACACAAGTAATTAAACTACATGGTCGTAACACAACTCAACAATTCTTACTATGAGAAAGATTTGTTGTCAGAGCTCGCCTTTTCGGGCTTTCAAGTGGAACTCGTATGGACCTTCACATAGAAGTACAATTTTATAGTCATGGAATCCTAGGTTCAGGCAAAATAATGGGATGGCTACTTTTACCGTGTTAGGATACGGAAACATCTTATGCATAACAATATCTTCGGTCGCATCTTATGCATACGTTTCATTGTATTTTCAAAATCAAAATGAAAAAGTACGCAAAGATATGATAAAAGTAAGATAAAATTTCTAATCATCAACCACAAATGCGTTTACATTCTTAAAATATGGTTGCATAGGAGGTAGAAGATCTGTGACACTTTGACCATCAACTTGCAATATATGTGCATTTATCCACCCCTTGATTGCATCAACTATTCTATCTCTCCTAAGACCCACTTGTTTGCTGAAAGTCAGTAACATCGTAATCGTCATCGTAATTATAATTTGATTGAACAAGTAAATGGTTTGTATTTAACCATATAATTTAATATCATATACTATATAAAACATATGTAAGCCAGTCATTGGCTGCCTATACAAACCTTGTGGTTTAATAGAACATCAACAAATATAAAAACTACTTGTATCTAATTTTAAGCAATAAAAATCAAGTTTGACCCAAGACATATTCTCTGAAGGCATGTTAATCATTATATTCTCTGTAATAAAATCAGCTATAATATTTAATAAATAAGACCACACAAATCCTGTTTAATTGACCATTTTCGTGTTTCTATTTAGAACATTATGTTCAAAACTACTGTAGATAGTAGGAAAAGAACAAAGAAGCATGCTAGTTATATATAGATATGTTACAAATTCTAGTAAACGAATGAATCGTGAAAATATAGCTCATGCAAGTACTCAAACATATAATCAATATTCTTTCTTAATACAAACCATAGTGGAACTGATAATATGCTTTATTACAAATATCATTTAAATCGTAGGGAGAATCTGCGAATCATTTTAATTTGTTAACTATACAGGGAGTTTTAACTGTTAAGATTATAACATTCGGAGTGAATAATTTATTATGGTATTAAATTCATTTGTAGTGCTCCTAACGTTGGCATGGACACTCGATTTGTCAGCGAATGAATGATATAGATATTAAACGGCTAGTTCAGCTCAAGGGCGTGATCAGAACCACCCACAAACACACCCAGGAGTGTAGAAGCCATAATTGACGGTGAGCCTTGATTGTCGTTTTCTATAACAGCCCCACACAACCCACATGGACTAATCTAAATAAATGTAGACTTCCTCTGGGAGTTTGGAACCTGCAAGGTTTATATACTGCAAGCCTTTGCGATGAAAAGGTCTGTTTAACATATATTAAGGGTGGCTCCAAACGTGTATTCTTCTCTTCGTAGATTTGGGACCTTCTAGCTGTATGATTGGCAAGCCTTGAATCAAACACCTGTGTCACTTATATTTTAGCCGACTTTTGCATTCACGGGAACTGCTGACAGTAAATTATTTATTTAAATAAATATTATCAAAAATGTAACCAGCCCGTGGATAGTGTTTAGTGATTAACTCAAGTGCGCTTTGCTTATGCTATGAACTGATGAGACATTTGGGAAAAGCTATTTAGGTGTGTATTATGGTACATCATATGACAATGTTTTTCAAGAAGACGATGTAGATTATATTATACTGGAGGTTTGGTTCTTTAACAAGTACCGAGTAGAAGATATGTCAGGGTTTCGGTGGTAATAATGCAGGCGCAGAAATGAAGAGAGTAGAGAAAATTAGCAAGAAAACAATAAGTTGACACGTGAGCCACAACAAACCTAGGATTGTTTATATAAAGAAAATTTTGTCATAGAGCATTATATATGCCGTATATAAAGTTTGATGTAATCCCAACATTATCTAATTACGTTTGCTGGTGTAAACGGTTTATATATTCACATTATTATGTCTACTATCAACTGCATGAACTAGCTGCTCTGAAGAGGACATAATAATCAAAGCGAATATGATTGCAAACTGGAGGCTGTATTAGTGGACAGGGCACATCAGCCAGCCACAAAACCAGTTCCAGATAGAGCTGAGCCTTATGTCCAGGCACCAACAAGGAGTAAAGGTGTTTCATTCATGGCGAAGAAGTACTTAAATGAGCTCGTGTTCAAGCCCAATGGCCAGTTCTGTGAGCAGGGCTGAGCCTCTATCCTTGACAGACGTTGTGGATGTGTCTTGTAGAGATCATACGCTTCTGAAAGACAACCGTGTCATGTGAACGTGAGGCTCAGGCTGAGCACTATGATTGGAGAAAAGAACCTAAGCCGCATTGTGAGGTATCGCAACAAATGCTATTTAAGAATCCCGTCTGCCGCCGAAGCCTAAGCAACTTGAGACAGGCCGACTTATTCGAAGCCCACACTCAACATTTACCTGACCAAAACTATTACGACGTTAGGAATATGAAAAGTAGCAATTATTTGGTTCTAGCAGTGACATGAATCTTGCAAAGCATGCTGACAAACTCTTCTTTTTCTTAACTCTATGTATGTAACGGCAACAACAGTCGTATATATGTCCCTAATTAGAGGGTATCGTAATAATTAGTGAATGCATCCAAATGTCAGTTTATATACTTCAACAATATAAACTCTAAGAATTGCAAGACTTGTCAGACCAAGAAGACAATTAACAAACAATAAATAATAATTTGACCCTTTATTTCCTATCGGAATGTACACGGAAGAGCAATTTTTCACTTATAATCGACAAAAGTTTGCAGCAATATAATGTACCAAACTGTAAAATTTGCGATGCGTGTTAAATCATATTTAATTATAAACTCAGTTTTCATGCTCCTCCAAATATATCTACCATTTCTGAATGTCACAAATTTAGTTTCCAAGGTACTAACAAACATTTCACTATTGTTTCAGCTATTCATCAATATTTGTAAGGCACCCACTGTATCGACAAAATTTGCAACGTCACCAGCATGCAACAGAACAATAACATCACATCAACAATCTGATATTTATGATATAATAAAGAGCACATTTTTACATTTTATCGCAGATCTGATAGCATATCATTAATAAATATTTTAACAGAAGACGACATTATACGCAACCTTATCTGGTACCAAAACTATGGGTGACAAATTCAGTATATTGTACTTTGATCTGCACACATAAACGTTAGTTCTTACACATCGAGTCCAGAACTTTAAGAAATTGTATATGATCCATATTCACATGCCTTAGAAAATCTATGAACAAGTAATACAAGCAAACTCCATTTCTCTGCAGAACTAAATTATATTGTTGAGTAGCTCTTGATGTTTAACGACTCCTCTTGTTCAATGTTGGTGTTAGCTTCACATCACTGAATGGTTCTGAATTAGAGTAAAGGTATTCAATATATCAAATAGCGACATGCCTCTAAATAGTTAGTCTTCTTACGATTATTTTTATATAATGGTGTGATGTTTTTTCCCCATTGCTGAGGAAAGCTACAGGTATTTTTTCAAAATATAAAGAAAGTTAAGTAATCAGATGATGGTTGAAGCATTGCTTTTCATCATTTTGGCTACATAATCTTTCCGGATAAATCGATTTTCCTCATTTTAGGTTTTGGACATTTTTGAGAACTTCAGCTTCAGAAATGTAGTTTTTCAAAATATCATCTGGAGATACAGTCATTTAATAAGAATTGGTACTTATTTCTGAGTCATTATGATACATTAACGATCTAAAGTATTGATATAATTGTTTTCATGGTACCGTTATGTAACTGCCTTCATTATTTGCTTAATCACCTTACTTTACTACCTTTTTCATGTTTCTAGAATATACAGTTAGTGGTACATATCAATTATAAATTGTAAAGCTTCATCGATTCAGTGAAATAATAGTCAAATTTTGATGGAAAATTAAAACGTTTATTCAGAATGAATTCAGCAATTTTTTCTTGTCATTTTTTTCTTTCTTCAGCCATTTCTATGATTCTGATCGACTATATCTACATCACTTATCCTGAAGATTAACTTACCATTATTTCGCTTATTAATGATCCCTAATGTGCAATTCATAGTCAACAGAGAGCAAAGAAATGTTGTTCAAATTCCTATATACAATATTGAAGCTTTAATAAAATTGATCTATCGTAATTACCTGCAAGAATTAACTTCTATGAAACCAGTAATTCTAAGTGCATCTGAAAGTCTAGTTATGGGCACTATTTACACCGACAATCAGGATATTGCAACCAAATGAATCAATTTTGCCCTAATATTTACCCAACACTCGATAGGTCTAACTTTCCAGAGTCTAACATGCATAATTTTACTACCTTCGTAAATGAAAGGGTTCCTGGTCATATGAGTTTGAATACATTGCATTGAATTATACTTTTGACATGTTCGCTCAAAGAGACACTAACATATCGGTCAGATTAGATGAATGTTCCGACTCTATGGTCACAACCTTATTTAACAAAGAAGAAACAAAACCAACCAGGTTTGTAAAACTTAACAAACAATTTAATTTAACTGTTAAAGTTATAAATGAAAAATGTGAGAGGAACTTACAGGATAATGAAGTGAATCCAAATTAATCCTCATAAAGGTATATGAAAATCCTAAGCGAATGAAAATCATTTATAATTTCAATACCGGAAAGGTACTGGTCCTCCAAGAACCGTGACATTGTCAAGATGGCGTCGTCCAGAATTCCTTCGAAATAATGTATAACATTTCCTGAATAATATCATTGTCCAAATAATGAGCACTTCCTATCACCACTGAACAGTCCAAACAAATTTTTTTCCTCTCGAAAAATAACTAAGTATAATACGTCTACTTACTTACAATAGAAACACAAAACGTGTGAATGACTCCATAAATCGGAATAATCTGATTGCTTAACTCTCTCCTTATATATACCGTATATTGCGACTGTAGTTCGCAATAGACCCCATGTGACAACATACACTATTGATTTACGACAACCTAAGTGTATTCATACGACCTCACACAGAATTCTTCCCGAACCTGCCATAGCTCATCAGTCACTAAGAAACTACTCCATAAGCTCCATTTTAAGTATCATTATTACGATTATTATTATTACTAATTGTCATCACGTGCGTAGACATCTATTTATAGATCCTACGTAATTTGCGCTTTTATCAGAGCCACGTTACGCACACAATTTATAACAAAAATATTCTAGACAGTTTACGACGATGAATAAAAATTACGAAATTATGCCAGGAGTTACAGAAAATATAGATGTACATTACAATGTTTTTAATCCAAACTTCTTTTTATTTTAGAAACAAATCGTGAATACTAAATATTTTCGTAGGAGAATAGGTTAAATATTATGATCATTATCTTGATTTAAGTCAAGGACGTTATGTTTAACGTATTTTCAGAAATGTTACTTTTGACCTAGGTCCGGTGAAGGGGTTTGTAATCGTACTTGCTTTAAAAATTACTCATTCTTGCATTTAACATTTGCAGCGGAATCGATGGTATTGTTGTGTTTGGTTTTTGATTTATGTGAAATTATGTATTCAATTCATTATTCACCGGAAATACAAAGTGCTCATCTATAATACTCTTGGACAGACACAGTAACAGAAGGCTGTAAAGTCACCATAACTATACCCGTTAGATGCTGAGATAAGTGTTTAGACTAGCGCTTGTAATGTAGAAAGTTGTCAGATAAGTAATGCGCATCGAAGATGTCGTTGCTGACTTTTATTCCATTTGAATAATTGTAGGTTAGAAAAACGTTTATTAAATTTTCGTACGATAACCGTTATGCTTCTAATCGCTCGAATAGAAAACCTGCAAGTGTTGTAATGTGCAAGGGAATTATTAATTAGTATTAAGATTCTATTCTCGTAATCTTGAGCCTTAACGAGACAGAGGTGTCTAGGGAAACAAACACAAGTCAAGGATTGTTATCTTATAGTAGATACTCTTTTACTAATATTGTTAAAATACGAAATTCCTAAAAGCCTGATAACACTGATCTACCATTTTATGAAGTCATCTGCTTCAGAGATACAATGTGTTATTTATTATGGATGTTGATGTACTGAATTCAAATATTACACTTAATGAAACAGATTGGCTACTGTTTCCAAGATATTTATGTTTTAGATTTTACGTCTATGTATATTACGTATATAGTAGTTTTAATCATAAATTGCAAACCTAGGTCTTTTCATGTGTTTATGGTTGCTTTACATAATAATATTTCACCTGTCCTATTCATGTAACACTTTTCAAAACAGCAAAATGGTCATATGAATATAATTTATTATGAAACAAAAGGCAAACATCTATTATGTATATATAAGTACATAGTTTAGTCCATATTTAGTGTCTACTAGGTGCTTCTTGGCTTGTCTCTTGTATTCATTAAATTGAGCAACTCTTGTCACTGTCCAGCAATAGTCTGCAAGCATTGATGGGCTCCATTTGCCCTGATAGCGTTCTCCATTGTTGCAATGTCCTGGTGAAATTGCTGATCGTGCTCGTCGCTCAATGCTCCACTGTTCGGTGGAAAAAAAGTCTAGACGAGAGTGCAAAATTGTATCTTTTGTGACATGTTGCAACCAAGGCTTTTGTATGCCTTGAGGAGGTTTGCCACATACTTACCCTAGTTGTCTGCCTTGTTGCTTCCGAGAAAGTTTGTTGCCACTAGCTGGAAGGCTTGCCATGCCGTCTTTTCCTTGCCACGCAGTGCATGGTCAAATCCATCAGCTCGAAGAAGTTCACGAATTTAAGGACCAACAAAGACACCTTCCTTTATCAAAGCTTCACTTACCTTTGCATTTTCCACGAAGGTGCTTGATAGCTGCTTGTGTTGTTTCCATGGCCGTGACAAAGTTATTCATCAGATCCAGTTTGATATGCAAGGGTGGAAACAAACTCTTCCTTGTTTTAACAAGTGGTGGATACTGAAAACGTTTCCACCCAGGCTCCAATGACTGTTGGAGTGGCCAATCTCTCTGGATGTAGTGAGTGAGAATCTCTCGCACGACTATTCCAATCGCAGAGAAAACACCAGTACTTTGGATATCCAGTCTGCAGACCAAGCAGGAAAGCAAGAACATTCAAATCTCCACAATGCTGCCACTGGTGTTGGTCATAGTTCATGCACCTCAAATGTTGTTTCATATTCTCATAGATTGCCTTCAAATAGACTGCATGACCAACTGAATCTATGGCAAACCAACGCTATTATGCAGCAAAACAGATTTAAGACACGACTCCGATGAAATGGGCAAAAAAGATAATGGAAACATCAGGCTGACAACCAATAATGTGTAGGTTTCAGCTGCTTCTCTGTAGTTTGAAAAGACTCAGAAGCAAATGTGGTATCAGAAGAGTGTCCATGAAAGGTTGCTGATCTTATGTTGTTAATGGCTCTGTTTCAGCTGCTGTCATCGGAATAAACTATTTTAGCTGCTCATGTATAGGATGCGAATTCAAGGGCAGGTCAAAGAGTTTATAACAATTAATTCAGCCCGGAGAACAAAAATACACGACGTTCTGGGAAAATAAGTTCTTGGAACTGCACGGTTGTAAGCAAACATTCCGCAAACATTCTTTAAGCATTTTACGCAAAATCTGGAAACGTGAAGGAAAGGCTTATTTCGCCCACTGTCGAAACTGCTGTATTACCCGAACCATATGCTTCTTTAGCAGTGGCTGAGGAAATATCGGCAATGCTTTAACTAAAGAAGGAACATGTGCTCTTCATAATGTAAATAATACCGGAGTATTAGTAGAATTTTGTCCAATTTTACCAAGAATGGGATAACAGTGGATAAAAGTATTCATTTGGAACGAATATATGTCAAATATCATTATAGTAGAGTCCTTGAGCATTAATGGCGTACGCTCAAAGCCTGACGAAAAGTACCTCCAACAAAGGACAATTGCTTATGGTGACAAAGACAGCACAAAAAGTAAGTACCAAAACAAGATTTATCCACAAATTGGTGTCGAGAAGAAAAAAAGTTTTGAATTGAATATGAAATCTTAAAACGAGACAGGGGTTGGGTGCCGCCAAAAGAGACACAGGTCGGGTTCTGCCAAGAAAAGGCCTTTATTAAACAGTATAGTAAGAGCATGCACATCATGATGCTGTGTGGATATGCCACGATGCACGTTTCTAAGAAACAAATCACGCACCTACTGTAGTCCTGTAGCTGCTGTTTGTGAAGAAAACAATTCAATGAGATTATGACAAGAGTTTTCCAACTTTTTCTAACACTATTTAAAACACCGAGCACGAGACAAGCTTACTAGAATTGATGGAGTTATATACAAGGAGGGAAGGTTGGAACAACAATTAACTTCGCATATTGTTTCCTCGCTCGGTTAGTTGGCACTGGACTCTACCATACTATGACGGACCTGCCATATTTCCTTCAATAACACTCTGCTTGACGCAAACCACATTAGAAGGATAAATATCAAAATACAGAATAATAGATGGGTTCAAATTTGGACAACAAAATAAACTATCAAAACATTTCAAACTGAAAGGCAGTCCTTTCATTGATAAAAAGATTCATTGTAACAGTACTCTGAAAAACGAATTTGGGATCGTTATGCTAGCTTCAAATAGAAAAAATGTTCAAAACGTTACATTTTCTCATAAAAGTATAGCTGCCCTTACCTAAAGTCGTCACCATTAATTTTTTCTTCGTTGAGATCGACATATGCTACAACCGTTTATATGTAAGGTGGGCATGTCGAAGGTATGTCTTAGAAACTGGAAGTTCTTCTAGAACCCACTTCTTTTTCGTCATAGACTACTTGTTTTAAAATCAATCTGGACGGTCATGTGACCCTTTTAGGCATTAATGGTATCCCAAGATTCAATTTTTATCAATGATGTTTCCTCAGTTCTCAGATTCATTGTGCACGAGGCAGAGAAAGAGAGATTTCTTTATAATAGCACAAGTGAAACCTTATGGAAACATGTATACAAATTACTGGCAAATCTGAGAAAATTGTTATAATAAATTAAATGTCAAGTTACATAAGTAAATTATCAAATTAAATATAAATTGATAACGTTCAGAGGTTGTGTCTGAGTACTTATATCTGGCTTGACAAAACAGGATAAAATGCAATAGTTTTAGAAACACTTTGGTATAAAATATGTGCATTTGTCTTCCCCTAACCTATAATCAATGTACTCATCTAGGTCCCATTTTGAGTCCAAAACTGCAATCATACCTTTGTGTGCTGGAATTTACGGCAGAAAATGTTTTGGAGACATATGATATTAATGCTGTCCTGTGAAAATGTACAAGACAGGACTTTATTAATATCTTCGGGGATGCCATTTGTTTTAAATCCATAGCGATATAAAACTAGTATTTCCAGTAACAGTGTCTACAACGTACACATAAGACCACGTGTTCAAATCACTTACAGCCAGAGTCACCATAACTGGATGATAAAACGGGAGAGAAAAGGATTGATTATATTTCATTATCCTGTACCGCAGCCTCTGTTTGTTGCATATGGGTGAACACAACAAAATCAATTTCTATTGACGGTAATGGTAATACATGGCCAAAATGCCGGTGCTATACTTTCGTGGAAGACCTAAAAATACATTTACGTTCTATTCACTAGCTATCCAAAAGGAAAATGATCTCCTGCATGGTGCGTGTTTTTCTTGTAACAAAGCGAAATTGCCC
>JAECUM010034709.1:0-52248 GCA_016617855.1 Megalonaias nervosa
TTCGTTGGTGTGATAGTATGGTGTGTGTTTTATGCTTGCTCGTTCGTTGGTGAGGATAGTATAGTGTGTGTTTTATGCTTGCTCGTTCGTTGGTGAGGATAGTATGGTGTGTGTTTTATGCTTGCTCGTTCGTTGGTGAGGATAGTATAGTGTGTGTTTTATGCTTGCTCGTTCGTTGGTGAGGATAGTATATAATATGTTTTTTCTCATCCCGATTGTGTGGATGGTATGTTTGTGTGTTTTATGCTTGCCCGTTCGTTGGTGAGGATAGTATAGTGTGTGTTTTATGCTTGCTCGTTCGTTGGTGTGGATAGTATATGGTGTGTTTTATGCTTGTTCGTTCGTTGGTAAGGATAGTATATCATATGTGAAGTGAGTGCAAGGTATGTTTTCCTTCACGTCCGTGCTTGAAGTATATAAAAGCATAGCGTTCGTCATTCGCGCCATTCTACACAGAATAAAAAATGACTGGCAGCATAGGATTATTTAACAAGTTAACAGATAGTTGGTGGTGGATCATGGATGGAGCCTACGTGCTGGACAGACTTGACAAAGAATGGAAGTTCCCAGGTAGCCTAGACTTGGTGAACAGTTTAAAAGCAGCAAGTTATCATTTGCAAATGATAACAATAGAAGAAGCGGATAAGTTGAGAGGAATCATCAATCCTAAATACTTCAGAGTGGGAACCTTAAAGCAGGTTCTGGATACTGTGATCCAAGTGAAATGTTTTTTGGAAGACATCTTCCATTTAATGGAGTGGCCTTTTGTCAAAAAAGGCTTAGATAATATCAAGAAAGGCGAAGACCTAATGAGAAAAGTACTGGAAGAAGAAGTAAAGAAGATCAAGGAAACGTGGAAGAAAGAAAGAAAGGAAAAAGAAAACCAAAAAAAGAAAGAAGAGTTTGAGAAATTGAACAACAATTGGATGAAAGTGCAAGACAAATTCAGAGCTCTCGGACATCCTGACTGGATGCCCGAAGAAGAAAAGAAGAAAGGAATTTTTGCCAAAGTGAGAACATGGTGGAAGAAGTGGAGACAATAGAAGAAGAAGACAAAGGCCCTTTTCAGGGCCACTTCCAATACCTCGAAAAGATCTTAATTTTCATTTGGTCTCCCTCTAAACGAATATATATATATATATATATATATATATATATAAAACCCTTCCTCTACTAAAAAAGAAACATGCCACCTGTCGCTTATCGCTCTACAAACCCCCAGTCTCCTAGTCACCGCTCTACAAAAATTTCCATTGACGCTATACAGGCCCAGGGTGTTGACCTACTTTCTTGACGCTATACTGGCCCAGGGTGTTGACCTACTTTCTTGACGCTATACTGGCCCAGGGGGGGTCTGTAATGCTAATTCCCATTGACGCTACGGTAACCCACTATACTACTTGTTAGTTATATATGAGGCCAAAAAAAAAGAAATTACATTATGAATTATACAAAGTGTACATGAAATAATATTTCTATACACGGGAAAGTGCATCAGCTATTAAATTGTATTTTCCCTTGATGTGCCTGATGTCAGTATTATATTCCTGTTACAACAAACTCCACCTTAATAATCTTTGAATTTTGTTTTCCATCTTGTCGATGAAAGTAAACGGGTTGTGATCACTAAACACAACAATCGGAGAAGGAGTGGAAATAATGTAAACTTCAAAATGTTGTAATGCCAATATTAAAGCCAAACATTCCTTCTCGACTGTTGAGTAATTTCGTTGATGCTAATTTAATTTCTTAGAAAAATAGCACACTGGATGATGAACACCATTTCTATCTTCTTGAATCAATACTGCTCCAACCCCAACATCACTTGCATCAACAGATAGTTTAAAAGATTGACTGAAATCTGGAGCTGTAAGAACTGGTGCACTTTTAAGTATGGTCTTTAACTTGTCAAAAGCCTCCTGACATTTTTCAGTCCAAAAAAAATTGTTTTTCTTGCTCAATAAATTTGTCAGGGGTTCAGCAATATAAGAAAAATTAGAACAAAATTTCCGACAGTATCCATCCATACCTAAAAATCGCATCAGTTGCTTTTTGCTGACAGGCACTGGGAATTCAGAGATAGCCTTGACCTTAGCATCTATAGGTTTAACTTGTCCATGTCCCACAACATGTCCTAGAAATGTTACACAAGCACGGCAGAACTCACTTTTGGATAAATTGATTGTCAAACTTGCACCAGTGAGTCTGTCAAAGAATTTCCGAATTGTTGCTAGATGTTCTTTCCTGGTGTCTTTGTAGATGATGGCATCATCGATATAACATCACAATTATCTAGACCAGAGGTAATCATATTCATCAAACGTTAAAAGGTACTTGGTGAACCCTTCATCCCAAACGGCATCACTTTATATTGATAAAGTCCATCTGGAGTCACAAATGCCGAAATTTCCTTTGCCCTTTCCGTTAGTGGAATTTGCCAAAATCCTTTCAGAAGGTCAAATTTGGCGACATACTTGGCATTGCCAATTTTATCAATGCAGTCATTGATTCTTGGTAATGGAAATGAATCTGTTTTTGCCACACTGTTCACCTTCCTATAATCAGTGCACATACGGAAAGTTTTATCCGGTTTCGGAACAAGTATACATGGTGAACTCCAGTCACTTTTACTGGGCTCTATAAGATCATTCTCCAACAGATACTGAATTTCCTTTTTCAAGAATTCCTGTTTGAGAGGGTTCATCCTGTATGGGTGTTTATTCACAAGTTTGGAATTCACGCTGTCAACGTCATGAAAATTTTGTTCGTCCTCGTATTAACATCTGGAAATAGTGCTCATATTCAAATAAGAACTGTTTAAGCTCATTCCTTTCTTGCTGTTGCAAATGTGAAAGTTTATGGTCCAGATTATTCATAATTTCCGAATTCCGAAGATTTGTCACTCCAAAATCGGTTGAGTCCGATTGAATTCCTTCACTTAAATCCTCAGTGAGTGGGACAGTTACAACTAAATTAATTGCGTGCTTACCCTGGCTATCTCTCTCAATATACTGGTACTCCATTAATTTATTCAGATCAAAGTGCTATTATTATAATTTAACTCAGTCGTTTTCTTCTTTACTTCGTAAGGGCCGTAATACCTAATTTGAAGAAAATTTTGAAGAATGAGCAAGAGAGAAAGAACTCTATTACAAGACCCAAAAGTTCTCTCCACTGAAGTTCTGTGAAACCATAACTTCACTTTGACTTGAATTGCTGAATGCCAAATTCAAGCATAACTAGCTGGAAAATTCCAGACAAAAAATTCGACCCTTGACCAGATTGGAGAGATTTGGGAAGTCCAAATTGAGTAAAAAGCTTAATCAAAGCTTTTACTAAAGTTTTAGTTTCAATATTCCTCAAAGGAATTGCCTCTGGGAATCTTCTTGACGCACACATAATGGTCAACAAGTATTGGTTGCCTGAGTTGGTCTTAGGTAAGAGACCAACACAATCTACCAGTATTCTGCTAAATGGTTCGGCAAATGCAGGAATAGGTTGCAGATGAGCCTTAGGTATCTTCTGATTGGGTTTTCCTACTGTTGGACAAGTATGACAAGATCTGCAGTATTTACAAACATCATTTTTGATTTTTGGCCAATAAAAGAGAGTCAAGATCTTGTGATCAGTCTTATTAATCCCTAAATGTCAAGCCACAGGAGTTTCATTGGCCAGACTAAGTATGTCCTGTGTGTAAAATTTTGGAACTACAATTTGATAGTTCACTGATCACTCGTCACCAGCAGGTACCTCGGGAGGTCTCCTTTTTCTCATAGGAATTCCATTTTTAATGAAATAACATACAGGTTCATCAGTGGCTTCAGTTTCGCTAATGGCCCTCTGAAGCAAACAGGAGATCTCAGGATCTTTTTACTGTTCGACGACAAGTAATTGTCGTTTGTCACCCTGATTAGATAAAAGAGAATTAGTAGTTAAAAGAGGATGACTGTGATCAATATCGTTTGATTGATCCAAACAAGGAATGAAAGTGACCTCATCAAAAGCCTGACCAATACAGGTGTCAGCTAAAGGAATACTCCTTATCGAAATCATTCTCAAGGGCTTTCTTTACCATAGCTCTAGTAATTGAACAAGCTGGGTATAAATCAGGGAATTTTTTTTCATTAGGATCAACTTTCTGATCCAAAGCAGGCTTGTTTGTTACAAGTGGATTAACCACAACCTTGTCTCCAGGTAGGTCGTTGCCTAGTAATAAATGAATGCCCTCAACGGATAAAGAAGACCATATTCCGACTGTCACAGGTCCTAAAACTAAGTCTGATGACAAATTTACACAATGGAGAGGAACGTTAACAAAGCCGCACTCTACTCCCTGATTGAGAACACTATCATTAGAACAGAACTTCTCAGAAAAAGGCAAAGTACCTGATAATAAAAGACTCTGAGAAGCTCCTGTGTCCCTTAAAATTTTAATAGGGATAGGATTGGCCAAATAACCAAGAGTGATATAGAACCGTTGGACATGAATGCTTCATAATTCTCCATAATAAAATCAGACTGGGGTTTGTAAGACCCAACAAATATATTGCTTTCAATACATGACCGTGACCTTGACCTCTTAGAAAAAAGAGCATTTGGGATAGGTCTGTCTTGATTCTGATGCTTATATTTCAATTTGAAGCAGTCAGAAATAATGTGTCCTTTCTTCTTGCAATAGGTACACGTAGGCAGAGACAAGGATTTTGAATCAAGTTTATTAGAAGCTTGATTTTTAAAAGTTGTGCCAGATTGAGTTTTGGAAGGACTCGCATTAGGTTGAAATACCATTTTACCAGTAGACTGCTGAGTGAAAGACTTGCCTACAAAAGAAACTTTATGAGCTAAAGAATGCTCGTCAGCAGCAAGAGCAGCATTTTCCAAGGTTTCGAATTTATGCTCATCAAGATAAGTCCTAATGTCACTATGGACACCGTTCTTGAACTCTTCAAGTAATACAAGTTTTTGGGACTTTCATAATCTTGATCAACTTTTTGGCTAAGCACCATCTATCAAATAACTGCTCTTTCTGTAACTGCATTTGTCTTACTTTTTTCTGAATTTCCAGCTTCCTTAACTCTAATTCTATCTTTTTCAGCTGTACTTCCATTTTCAAAATGTCCAACCACTCCTGGGTAAAATTTAAAAAAAAACAAACACTTTTAATGATATTGTGACAAAGCCTGTTGATTTCACTAAAGATTTCAATCAAAATGTGAAATAATACTTCGGATTTAAAAATTTCTGAAAACTAGGGGAATTTAAAATTTCAAAAAACAATTTTCTGAAATATTTGAGCCAAAATTCATATATCCCAATGACGAGCACCCAATGTTCTTTGTTACCTGTCTTGGCTACTACAAAGGTAACAAAGATAAGAGTGAAGCCAACAAGCTTTGTAAAATTTAACAAAATAATTTAGTTCCCTAGAATGCAAGGAAAAATAATTAAAAATATAAGTCCTATCAATCAAAAGTTCTAAGTGAATCAAAGTTCGAATCCCGATGAAGTTCCAAGATGGAAGGCGATGACGTCTTCTATAACCTGCTTTGTGTTGTCGTGTCAGCAGTTCCTTGTTGAATCACCAAGAATAATATTCCGGATTTAGAATTCCGAATATTTTTCAGAAAATGTCTTTGTCCAAGAAGTTTGATGAGTACTAGTATTTTCCAGTGTAAATAAATTATTAATTCCGAAAATTAGAAAAATTCAAATCAAACTGGCAACAACAGAAATATCTTTGAGCTCAGAAAATATGAATTAAGACTGACCAAAACCACTATGAAAAGTCTGTTTTAACCCTAACTGAAACGCAGAACGGATCACCAGATAGGGTCATGTGATTTTATTGGCACATAAGTTCAAGGTTAAACTTTTCCTTTTCAAGATAGATTCTAATACTTTGCATTTATTGGGGTTTTCTTCATACTGTGATAGGAAATGCTTACTTTGTATAACATGCACATATGTTGCTATAAACTTCTTTAGAATTAAAGGTTTGAAAGGAAACAAAACTAATTTATGATCATAGTGCTGTTTCCACGTCATGACATAATGCAGGTCAGCAAAGTAAAGTTAGAATTTTTATTCTGTACATTGAAATGGCTTCAAATGCCAATTTTATAGAAATAGTGTCAGATTTGTTTCTTGTGACTCATTTTGTGGTTTTGTACATGATTATCTCTTCTGCAATATATGTTTTGGGGAGTTTAGAAAGAGAAATATCTTTAGATTTGGAAAAAGCATGTTTTATAATCCAAAATGTTCTTTAATTCCATTCAGTAAAGGTCATATGTGAACCTTGAAAAAATTAATTTCATCCTGGAAAAAACCTGGAAAACACCTGGAAATTTATATTTAGAAAAGCGTGGGAACCATGGAGAGAGAGAGAGAGAGAGAGAGAGAGAGAGAGAGAGAGAGAGAGAGAGAGAGAGAGAGAGAGAGAGAGAGAGAGAAAATATGCACCAAAACTGCATATTTCATTAACTTATTTTAATTGTATGCATGTATCCTGGGTCGATATGCGTATTTTGGGACACACTTAGGGTATTTCATTCAGCAAGTATCAACAAGAGAAAAAACTCTACTAATCTTACTCGATAATTATACAGGGTAGAATTTTACTGATCACTGTCTTTTTATTTGGTTTGATTTGATTTATTTACCTACATGTATCCTGGGTAGATGAGGGTGTTTTGGGACAGTCTTTTGCTTTTTTATGGTAGTCATGGGGTCTTTCATTTGGTGATAATTACCAACATGGGAAAAAACTCTCCTGATCTTCCTCGATAATTATACAATGACTTTTTTAAGGCTTGATTCAGTATAATTGTATACATGTATCCTGGGTAGGTGAGAGTGTTTTCGGACAGTTTTGTGCTAGCCCCATGACTTTCAGGGTGATAGGCAGAAAAACTAAACTGTTGGATGTCTAATTCATGCATAAGTTATTAGAAATAATCAAACATAAAATGTCTGGACAGGTTTGGGGAGGCAAACAAGTGTTAAACATATTGCCTAAACTTTTAGAACAGTTTTTGATTTTAATATTCTTCAAAGAAATAGCCTATAGAAATCTTGAGGACGCACACGTTATGATCAGCAAATATTGGTTGCTTGACTTGGTATTAGGTAAGGAACCGACAGTCTACCATATTTCTGCTAAATGGCTTGTCAAATGATCAAATGCATGAATAGGTTGCAGATATGCCTTAGATATCTTCTGATTGGGGTTTCCTACCATTTGACAAGTGTGTCAAGATCTATGGTACTTATAAACATCATTTTTAATTTTCGGCAAAAAAAAATTATTCAGTATCTAATGATAAGCCTTACTGACACCAAAATGACCAGCTTAAGAAGTTTTATGGGCTAGACTATGAATTTCCTGCCTATATGACTTAGGAATAACAATTTGATCACTCAATGACCACTCATCGCCAGCAGGTACATCTGGTGGTCTCAATATTCTCATAATGACCCTATTGTTCACAAAGTAACAAACTGGTACTTGTGTGGCTTCAGTTTCTGAAACCAATTCTTGTGTCTTCTCTGAGGAATAGTACTTGAGGGTCTATAACTCACATTAAAATGTCTTGCATGCTTATAAAGTAGCTGTTACTTTCGGCTCAGATATCTTACAACTGCAGTCAGAAATTGGCTAGTGGTTTCTATTATACTGTGATGAAACTAACTTACTTATGTAACGAGTCAATGCTCTTAAAATAAGTAACAGAAAACAGTGAAGACAACAAGCTTTGTAAATTTTAACAAATAATTTATTTCCCTAGACCACAAAGTAAAATTGAGAATAAAGAACATAAGTTGTTGCGAATTAAATCCCAAAATAATGCAAGAATTAAAGACACAAGTCCTAGTAGTAAAACGTCCTAAATAAAACTCAGTTTTAGTCCCGAAAAGATCCAAAATTGAAGGCGATGACGTGTCTGTTATGACCTGCGAAGTGCTGATGTGTCAACAGTCTCTTGTTGAATCACAGAAATATTATTCTATGTTTGAATTCAGTATAAATTCCAATTAAGGTCTTTATCCAAGAATTTTATCGGAGCACATTTGTATTTCCAGAGAAAATAATCACTTGAATTCAATAATTTGAAGAAAATAAAATTTAGCCCAAACTAGTCACAACATAATACAACTTAAAGTGCTAGATGTTAAAGCACGACTGGTAAAATCCTCATAGTCACAAGATAATATTGTTCTCTGCTTGACCGAAGGTCACAATTTACATTTTCTAAAACAACCATTACCTAATGGAAATAACATTCAAGATGATCTAATGAGCCTTGTTTATTTACATCACAGTAGACTACAAAATTCACTTAGGAATCACCAAAACAGTGACTCTGATCAACATATTTACTCCTTCTGGTTTACCTGAATAATAATCCTGATAATAAGCTCATACACATAGAGAATAATGAAGCTATTATTAGTTGTTTACATAAATGAAATAATAAAAAAATAAAAAAGTCAATCAGGTCAAGTAGAAATGAACTAAATTTTGGACAAGGTCAAGTCCAGCATTCAATGCTACATTACAATAACTTGGAATAAAAATTTTAAAACTAACAAACAATTAAATTAAATATACATAACACTTATGAATCGCTCTCTCTCTCTCTCTCTCTCTCTCTCTCTCTCTGCTGATTAATTAAGCCATTTAATTATGGAATTTACATTATCCATTGATCCAAGGCACATATATTAGGAATAACAGGCCAAATTTAAAATTTCATCTCAGGTTCATAAATATCATAGTTTCGTGAAGGTCAAAGCATCAGAAATAACAAATTAGCAAATAAAATATAATCCTTTTCATGGTGTTTTGCTCATAGCAAGTGCAAACAACTTAGTTTATTGCCCGCAAAAAAACAAATTCTCCAAAAAGTGAGCATTATTGTACAGTGTATGTACTGAATACAGATGCAGCAATTGAATGTTATTTGGGCTTAATTCTTGAAACTGTCACTAAGGAATATAACCTGACTGTTCTTGAGGCATAATTTACAAATATATGTGGTATACAAAGGGAATCGTGTGACGGCCAATCCAGAATTTACAGTTTTAATTCCTCAGAATTTACAGTTATGAGTGTATGTCCAATCCAAAAGCCAGATTGTATGAAAAGCTTGTATTTATTCATGTTTTATTCATGTGAAAGTGAAAAACAAAAGCGATGGCAATTAAATCTATAAAAACAATGTAACAAGACAATCTAGGTATTTGCTCCTTATAATTGCTTAGCTGTATGATAATTTTTGTTCTAGACTAATTCATCTAACAATATTGTTTTTATGAATGCCGCTTTATGTTAAATATTTATTTTTCTCTAATGTTTCCAATGAAAAGTTAAATACAGGACTGTATATAGTTTTATTTATTTATTTTGCTTTAATTGCATAGTTGTGTTGTGCTGAAATTTTTTGTGTCATGACAATATTAATTTATATTTTAAACAGGATAAAATAATGATAAAATCGCCAACAAATGAAGATGTTTTTGCTGGGGTGGATGAATGCTACAACAGCCTGAGCTGTGAGTAGCCTTAAAAGCTTTAACAGTTTTTTAAATAATTATGTGTGTGTGTGTGTGTGTGTGTGTGTGTGTGTGTGTGTGTCTTACTCTTCTAACAGAAAACAATCACACCTGTAGATGATACATGTAAAAATTTGTATTAATCTTTTTAACTACTACATTAATTTCATATCCAAATGTATCAAGCAAGTTTGGTACTGTATTGTAGAAGTAATAATAAAAACAAATTGAGCTTGTTACTGGTAGTGGTAGCAACGTTATTTGTATTCAATATATTTCTATAATTGCTACCGAAGGAGTCCAATGTTTTATCAGCGAAGAACCTTAGAATCAATCATTTTATCTGTACTATAAATATCGCTTCATACATGGATTAATACGATTTTAAATTTAAAGAAAATGTAGTTTCCAGTTTCATATCTGTGGAAATAAAGCATCTCATAATTGAATGGAATTGTTCTTTATGTTTAGATATAGAAAATATATTTCATACTGTTAGAATTTATTTTCTTATATAATGAAATAAGTTCATATTTTTGTAGCATATAGTTATGCTACAGTATATGCTTTGTATGTGATGTCCTTGTTTCCAGTAATTTGCCTCTTGCTAAAGTATTGGAATTGGAGATCTAAAATGAAATTGGAGATATGAGATACTTGAATATAATTAAACTGCCACTGTAAACTGCAGGTTAACAGTGAACATTCATTTCATAGGGATTAGAGAATAAACAGAATCTTCATCTCTGTAATGTACTCTCTCTCTCTCTCTCTCTCTCTCTCTCTCTCTCTCTCTCGTGAATCGACAAGAAGGAGAAAGTATGGCCTTGATGTGCAATTATCTGCAATTTGCTCAAACCTTATGAGGTCTTTACTGATGCAAAAAAGCAGAATTTACACTGCACTCTAAAATAATAATCATGCTCTAAATTGATAACATTGTGAATGAGAATATATAAACAAATTCGGACTTAAACCTTGCTTGTAAGCGACTATCCTATTCTGCCACCGTGCGGTAGCGGTAAATTACACCAACAAAATATCCAAATAAAAATGGGGCGGGAAGGGTCAGCGGAAATATAACATTGTGTGAATACATATAATTCTATACACTTTGATACATTTAATTTGTTTTGTGCCTCTTGCAGGCCACCTCTCTTCCGAATATTTCTACTCTGAGAAATCAGCTGATTGTAATGCGGTAATATAATTCGAAAGATATTTTAAATAAGACGCCCAAACATGGCGTAAAGTGGTATAACCTTTTGTTGCTAGGGTCAGGGTAGTAGTGGTTTTGTAAGAAATTGACGTGTCACAGCGCCATCTGTTGTCATAATGAGGCATTATTTTTTGCTAACTGCCGTGATGCTAACTTGCAACGTGCTTGATGCTACGTTATAATCATGATTTTAGAAGGTGAAATCTGTGTAACTTGTGATATAGCAAGTATATAAATAGAATATCAAAACTTGAAATAACTGAAATAGCATTTGCCATACGACAAACTCAAGAATTAGTTCAGTAGTTGGCAAATTGCAAGATGCAATGACGCAGAAGGAAAGTAGATCAAAGCTCTTGCAAGCAGCCATTTACAGCTTACATCAATGAAAAATAGAAAATTCATGACTAGAATTATGCATGTAGCACTTGCAAGCAGCAATTGACAATAATGCAGAAGGAAAGTAGCACTTGCAAACTGCCACGTACAATTTGCATTAATGAAGAATACAATATACATGGATAGAATTATGAAAGTAGCAGTTGTAGGCAGCCATTTATAATAATGCATCAAGGAAGAATAGAAAATACATCATACATCAAGGAAGAATAGAAAATACATGTATAGAATTATGGCGGTAATCCCCCTCCATAGATTCGAAGCTTAGGTGGTACAAAATAGGTATAGCCAATCAAATTGCTTCTAACGACTGACCCATTGTTTTGCCTAGGCTCTTGCGTTTTAACAATTTGTAGTGCAGACTGACTCGAGTGTGAACTTAACAAACCTGTGTTGTGTAACGTAACATTTTGTTCTTGCCACATCAAATACATAACTACCATTATTGTTCGCGTTTTCAAACTGACAAGAAAAAGATATTTTCTCACTTGGAGATTTTGACATATATGCATTCACGTAGGTAGAGAGAGAGAAATGATATAATATTGGGTGGTAGTTTTTTTTCTTCTTCAAACTAATGAATTTGTGGTTTGTATGAGTAAAGAAGCTTAAGTACGGTGGACCTTAAGGATGATAACTCAAGCTGTCTATCCATTGATACATGTATTTACATCAGAAGAAATATGATTTCTAAAGCAGAAAGATATAAGGTAAGCATGATTAGAATGAACACAATGACAGCAAACTGTACTAATAAAGATATGTTTTCCTTCACGTCCACGTAACTTAAGAGTTTCAATCCCCTTACAAGGCAAACTTGGTACCTTTTGTAGAGCTTGAAATAAGAAAACTGAATAAACTTGAGCATTTTGCTGTAGATATTTTCGTTCGCAGCAATAGGCCAAACAATATAAACACCGTTACAACAATAACAAATCTTACATCTTTTATAAAAATGACTTACATCGAAACATAGAATTAAAGATTAACGATGACTAACCAACAAAACAGAATTTAACAAAGGCAATGACATGTGTAGAAATGCCTCTCACTTTGAGAAGGTATGCGAATGTAATCTGCCATGTACCAACAACTTGAAAAAAAATATAAACAGAGAGAAACCTCAATTCCAAATTCAGTTTTATTTTCTCGAAATTGTTTATGTTTTTAGGGAACATACCTAAGCACCAATAAAGGGTGGAAGAGGGAAAATATACATAAAAGGTTTGATATTTCTGAAAAAATGAGGGGATATTCCTAAAGCTCTTAACCAGCTCTATATGCTGGGACGGGTCAGGGGATATCAACAAATAAAGAAATACAGATTTCTGGTCACGTTGCAAGTGTGTGCGTGTTGTGGAAAATGGAAAAAATTGGATAGATATTTTTCTCGTGACACTTATGAAGTGAAGAGTCTGTGCAAGTGTCAAAAGCTAAAGTCACATAATTTTGTACGGCTTGTAAACATTCCACTTTAAAAAATATGAAGTATCACAAGTTATTGTCACAAACAGAAGTGGAACATAGGGGCTTGACAGTTGTTGTTTAGATATATCAACTCAACTTCACAACTTCCTTGGTCTGTCTGACTTTGTTATCAGGATAGATCACTTTTGTAGGTGCAGCAACAGTGGTAAGGAAGGGCAGGAGGAGACGTCATCGCTGCTGACAGATAAGGGTAGTTCTTTTAAAAATGGGTTTAGTATTTTATTTAAATATCACATGAAGAAACACCGGTGTTAAATCAGGGTTGGTAGACATCGTGGTCAACGACAATATAGAAGTGAAAGAGAGAAGGAGACATCGTTGCTGAGTAGCGTGGCTTTCTGGACTACGTGCGTGTCCTAACGGCACAATACCGTCTTTAGCTCTTTTGATGACACCTACTGTCTACTTTTTTATACCAACTGTCTGTGTTTTTTTTCTCGCAACCTTTTTCTTTCGTGGTAGGCTTTGAATCGAAGAGTCGTCAAGATGCATGAGGTATTTAAGACGAACCGTTGTCGTTTGCATAGGTCAGCCAGGGGTCTTGTATGTTTGGCTTTCACTTGCCCTTGTGAAATATACCAAGTCATTATCACCACAAGAGGTAGAGAGGGTATAGAGAGAATGAACTTGGTTAAATCATTTCTGAATCAGCAATCGAGATGAAACGATCGCAAGATTTCAGTTAGAGAAAAGAATATGGTAAGAGGCAGCGACGTGACGTATCGCCTCACACACGAAAAGAAGTGTTTGCTCAAATCGAAGACATGAGCGAACCTGAGCCAACACCTTCCACATCTGCGAAAAGAATGAGAGTGCCTACTTCAAACCAAAAGTCACCACTATCATCCGAAAAGTATTACCACATTCGAGAGACGGAAAAGCGCTCGTCTAGAAAATTTAGAACTACGGCTTACATTTACACTGTGAAGCTAAAAGATTTCAAGTCAGACGTGTCACTGGAGAAATCAGAAGAGTTCATCATCGATTTGTGGGATTCTTTGTTAACCACACTGAAACGACAATGTGAAACCAAATAAGATGATGTCTTGAGACTCTCCAGTTATCACGACAGTTTGAAGTCACCTGTTTAGATTGAGTTTAGCAGCCGGGCAGAATTGATACCTTCCTAAGTCATCGACAAGATTCAACACGTGCAGGAATCCAACGACAAGTTTAGCATCACCGATGGAAAAGCGACACTGTACATGACCCACATTTCTCTTCCCAAAGGGACCAGACAATGCAGAAAAGTGTTATTGGTGGATAAACTTCGCGGCATCAAGAGCAACATTGTCCAAATTAACAACACTCAATACAAGATGTGTTTAGTCCGAGCCAACGTCTTGGGACGAATGCATGCCGAGAAAAGCAACACGGCAGATTGGAAAAGAGCCCGGAAAACTATTCAACAATCGGACCGAGCGAAACAACAAAGTGAAGCAGAACTCCTGTTACAGCAAGCCGGCGTACCCAAAAACACCACTTGTGTCATTCCAGAAATGCAAAAATTGCAAGACGTCTTGCCTCCATGTTACACCTTGATAGTGCACCCTCACGAAGTGCGTGGACCTCTGGTGGTGTTTCAAGGCAGAAAGTTCAAAGACGGAAAATACATTCACGTCTATCATCGCGATGATCATTTTGATACCATTACCAGTATCAACGCATTCCTTGGACACAGCTATTACTATGAGAAATGTGACTATGGGTATAACAATCGAGAGCAACACAAGCTTTGTGGATTGAAGTGTCCAGGGTATTTGGCCTCTAAACCCTGTCTTGACGAAGGACAAAAACGAGTGCATTGCCCGACTTGTCAGCAAACGTTTGTCAGCCCAGCCTGTTACCAACAAAATTTGAAGACGCAAGGTTCACAGAAGAAAAGTGCTTGCAACTCCTGAGATTGTGTCCTACTTGTGGACAAGTTATACGTAGCAATAATGTCAAGGCACACATTTGTCCACGAAAGAAACGATGTCAGATTTGTCACCAAATCGTGGACTTGGAACACGAATGCTAATTTCAAAAATACCATTCCAAACAAGAGGGGAAGGAAGATGACAAGAAGAAAAGGAATTTCATTTTATTCGATTTAGAACGTATGCAAGAAGCTGGCATTCACATTCCTAATTTCTGCGTGGCTCATCGAGTGTGCGAGAAGTGCATCCAATAACCTATCTTTTGTCATTGCCTCCACTGTAGCAAGATTCCTGGAGGACGTGAAAAAATCTTTCGAGGACCTAACACGCGGGCAGACTTTGCCGGATTGATCTTAGACCCTATCGACGAGACGTGGGGCCAAGAGGACATCGAACATTATGGAGATTTTCATCGCTATGCCACTATGATGGCTCACAATTTCTCGGCATACGATGGTCAGTTTCTTCTGAAATACTATACGGAACAACGCACCAAACACCCTAAAGTTACCTTGAACGGAGCCATAATCATCTCCATCCAAGTGGGACAAGTGCAGTTTAATGATTCGATGAGTTATTTGGCCATGCCATTGAGCCGAATGCCTAAAACGTTTGGAATGACAGAAATGGCCAAAGGCTATTTTCTGCACTTCTTCAATACCGAACCCAATCAACACGCCGTTCTGTCACAATCGCTTGATGCTCATTACAATGACACCGATAACATGTGCACCGAGGAACGAGAAGCTTTCTACGCTTGGTACCACTCTAATGACTGGGACCCCTTCGACTTTCAGGAAGAAATTTTAAAATATTGTCGTTCCGACGTGGACATTTTACGGCGATGCTGTGAAAAATTTCGAGAATTGTTGATGGAGCACGGAGGGATCGATCCTTTGAAAAAAGCCTGTACCATCGCCAAAGCATGGTCCTTAGTGTACCGGAAACAATTCTTGCCCGAGAAGACCCCTGGCTGTCATCCGCCCTGAAACGACGAACTTTTTCAAACGTCGATACTCGATCAAAGTTCTGTGTTGGCTACAATACTTGTGGGACAAGGAAAACAAATGGATCCATCATGCCAGAAATGGAGAAGTCGAAAAGACCATTGGTATTTATTTGGTGGATGGCTGGGACTTAAAAAAACCCCTAAGATCGTGTACGAGTTTAACGGATGTTTATTTCACGGATGTCCGTTCTGCTACCCTGAACGTGAGAGCAAAAATCAGTTTTTACAACGTACCATGGACGACTTGTACGAGGACACTTGTCAACGCTGCTTGAAGTTAGAACAGCAAGGATATCAAGTGGTGGAGATGTGGGAACACGAGTATGACCACTTTTTGAAAACCGATCCCGAAATTAAGCGCATCGTGGAAAGTTACAAGCTGGTGAACCCTCTCGACCCTCGGGACAGTTTGTATGGAGGACAGACGAATGCCACATGTTTGCTGTACCACGCCGACGAGGAGAAAGGAGAAGAAATCAAATATCTAGACGTATGTTCGTTGTGTCCTTAAGTGTGTAAATATCGTCACCTGGACAACATTCGACAATACGAAGGATTAATTAAGTGCAAACTCTTGCCTCCCACGGACTTGTACTATCCCGTTTTACCTTACCATTACAAAATAAAACTGATGTTTCCTTTGTGTCGCACCTGTGCCGAAACATGCAACCAAGATCAACCTGGTCATCACATTCAATAAGAACGAGCATTGACAGGAACGTGGGTCACCGTAGAATTGTTTAAAGCTCTGGACCTGGGATACCAATTGTAAGAAGTGTACGAAAGTTACCACTTTCCCAAGACAGAACAGTACCACAAGGGTGACGAGACTCAGAAAGGCATTTTCGCTGACTACGTGGATGCTTTTTGAAACTGAAAAAAGTAGCCAGTGACTATCCTTCCTGGTGTCAAAACCCCGAAGACAAAAAGAAATTCAAAGAGAAGTACTTTGACCAGGAAAGCATCACTTTAGACCACGTAGAGAAGAACGAAGGACGAGGATCCTTTGCCAAAGTGATGTTGAATTGTTTGTGGGAACAATGTCACAATGACCATGTTTACCCAAGACGGAGTATTTGACAGAACCTTCCCCTACTTCCAGATGATTCACGACAAAACTAATACATGAAACACATGGAAGTCGTTCGTGAAGGCTTGATCTTGATCAATTACGAAGAAGAACTTGAGGTTGTACAGGCTGACGAATTTGGAAAAGTCATCATTGCGGCCTAAATGACATCCCATGCTCGCTTAAAATTGGATGAAGCCTTACACCAATTAGGAGATCGTGTCTTGTATTTTGAGACGGACAGTTGCATCTAGATCTATCGCCTTGGTAATCGTCACCCTAAAATCGAAGGGGCATGTTTAGGAGCCTGGACGGACGAGTCACAGCATCATTTGTGATACTAAGACTCGCATTGCAACATGTTTTTGCTATTGGTGCAGAGCGTAAAGACAATGCTGTTGTCACTTTTGGTGTATCTGTGAACAATCCACAAATAACATCACCGAATCTAGTTTCATAATATGTCGAGTAAGTTAGTATTCTCGGGTTAACAACGCGCACGGGTCTCACACATACATGTACGACTGTCATTATATATATAATATCAGTTCGATCTAAGATTCTAAGTTTTGCTAGTGGCGGTCCTAAAAATTACGGTTACAAATACCGAGACCAACGAGGAGGAGTGCAGAGTCAAAGGATTGACTCTAAATCGTCGCACCAGTCAAGTGGCAAACTTTGGCATGTTGAAAGAAGCCTTGCAATCTGGAGAGGATCAACATTTTAAAGTGACCAACTACGACTCGTACAAGATTGAACGTTTAGCCACAGACCAAATCATCAGTTGGCCGTTGGAAAAATTGTATCAAATCGTGTACCAGAAGCGAGTACGACTTCCCAGCCACTTCACGTTACCTTACGGACACGCCGATATTGGTCAGCATTTCAAGGGGAAAACTTCCAAGACAGATACTTCATTACGAGATGAAATGCCAAGCTAAACAGATGAATCATTTCACACATCAGGTATCGAGCGGGAGACTCAAGTCCAATGAGAAACTCGAGTGTGATGACGTGCCTCACGATCACATCACCAATGCAGTACCACATCTTAGTTGTTTATTTACTAACGCTATAGAAACCATGTGCAACCAGTGCGACTTCCAGACTACAAGACTTCAACTTAAGGACACACTGATATCACCCAGTATGAAAAAGGGACGACTTCCAAGAATGACACTTCATAGCGAGGAGAATCGCTCTACGCAGATAGAAAAAGGGAAGGAACAAACATCACTGACCTCTTTCACCACCATATCGTCACAGCAAAGTGCGTCCAAGAAGGAAGAGGATTCAGTAGACCTAAAGGAGTATTGTAGCATCCAAATGACTCAGACAGCGACTTTAAGAAAATTTAGGACGACAACTTACACCTACACGGTGACATTTAAAGACTTCGCATCTGACATTCCACCCTAGGAAGCAACAGGTTTTATTACGGATTTATTTGACTCACTGTTAGAGGAACTCAAACGTCAGTGCCAAGTCAAAGATCGAGGTCGTTTGAGCCTATCTATGTATCAGTTTAAACTCTCCTGTATGTCTCCGGTTTAGTACACCTGCAGAATTAACTTCTTCCAAACTTTTCAGGGCTGTTGAAGACGTGCAGACGATGAGAGAAAAATTTGACATCACAGATGGAAAAGTGACCATTCATATGGCATACGTTGTACCTCCAGGGGAAGAAGACAATGACTGCACTTGATCTGCTTATCGATAAATGTACCTAGCACGATGAATATACCAACAGATCTACGAACGAAAATGAGTACGTGATGGGAAACATCTACGCTGGGACACAAATGGTAGCTGACTAGATTTAAACAACGTGTGTGGCGGATAAAAAGAGAAGCATGAACTTCGTCCAATTTTATAGTTTGTTTCTTGTTTTTTTTTTTAGCTTTTTCATAAAAATGGACATTAATTGTGGTATCAAAATTGTCATTCTTTATTGAAATGTAAATACGTTGTATTTGAAGTGTTTTTCTGAAGGCATGAACTTTAATTTTTAAAAGTAGTTTCCTAAAACCAAGAAATAGATATCTTATAATTATGTTTGTTCCATATCCAAATTTGTATGTATTAAATGGATAGTACTTATACCAAAGAACAGGCCAGAGAGCCCATGTTTATACTTGAATAAATGTTTTGTACCCATACAATAGACATTCTTTTTGGAATCTCTATTCTATATGTAAGTCTTTCTTTGGAACATATCTGTCCTTTTTTCTGTGTTCTTGTTTGTTTGCATGTGCATTTCTTTGGTTTTGTGTGTCTATGTTTGTCCCTCTCAACCTTTGTCCATAGAAATGCTTTTCACCCCATAAATAGTTTGACCCTATGAACCACATGATGTCACCATGTTCAATTCCCATTGACTCCCAGGTGCCATTCCCATGTTAAATTCTCATTGTCGCTATATTTCTTTTCACCTAATTTCATTGATAAGTCCCATTGTCGCCATATGCCCCCTCCCCCTCACATGCCCTAAGTTTATTATGATATTTCAAGTAATGCGGTAAATAATTTACGCAATTAGCTGTAAAGAATAAGCGACGCGTCTTTAGTTTACAGTTGCGTGGCAGTTTAGCCATCCATCTACCGATACCCGACTCACATATCTCTCTCTCTTCGAAAGTACTTTACAACTAACAAGTTGAATAAGTATTTTTATGTCGTTGTCTGCGGACTGAAGAACTATTTTAAATATTACTTTGCCACGTTTGAGAACTTAATATTAATCAAAATAAACATAACGGTTAAGAGCCATTGCTAGTGCGAGTAGGTTGAACTGGTGGGTGGGTGTGTTATAGCCAAATATTACTTACTGTACGTAATAAATGAAAAAGTAGTAAATTATTGACTTAAACAACTGTTATTTAAATTTTCAGGGGACCGCTCCGGTGGCCTAATGGTTAGAGCGTCCGCCTCGGATGAGGGAGGTCGCGGGTACGAACCACGGCTGAGTCATACCAGAGACTTATAAAAAAGGTACTTCCAGCTGCCTCGCTTGGCGCTCGGCATTAAGAGGTTAGTGCTAGGACTGGTCAGCCCGGCGTCAGGATAATGTGACTGGGTGGAAAATGATGCTACATGTCTGCGGCAAAATTCCCCAGTGCTAGACATCACTATAAACTGTCCCTTTGCATACATCGAGAGATATGACTGAAACACCGTTAAAGCTACGTTAAAAATCCAAGCCACACACACACACACACACACACACACACACACACGTTCAGGTACAATCTTTTTTCGGAAAATGTTTTTGTAGGCAAATAGGCAATTTGATATTGTATTTTACGTGTAAGAGATCATCATTGATAGTATTAAGCTATTGCATTGTAATTATCTTACTGCATGAAGACTAAGCAAGAAGCAACAAGCTTTTCATTCGGGTCTTCTTCCTGTCAACCCGGTCCCTTGATTGACTGTCATATGACACGCATACATGTAACCCGATGGACATGAAACCTTCCATGCTGAAACTAAATTTGTTGTCAGTACTGATGATAATGAAGAAAATTCCGAAATATTCCTAATATAAATACTATAAAATTACTTATTTGTTTGTTTACATTTCATTTCTTTTCCTCTATTCATTCATCGTATGTAGTTCTGTAAATACTGATCCGCCAAAGTTTATATTTTGGGGTATCATTTGTCCTTCGTTCTTAATACCGATCTAAAGATAATGAAAAGTACTTGTCATTAAGCTACGTATCCCGAATAAACCTTCTATGTCTGCATAAATGGAATGTATACTGAATTGTATTGCAAATATGTAAACTATTCTAGTTGTGGTAGATCTTTCCGCTAGAGTGTGAGAAGATACTTCCCGCACAACAAGAGTGTGATTCAAATTAAGAAAAAGACTATTTTTGAACAAAATTACAAACTGATCAGGTAAAATATATCAGTATTTGCATACTTTAGAAGAATTTAATTCGCTCAGTTTTGTTGAATGTTATAATTGTCACTAATCGTTGTTTCAGGGTTTTAACGCCATTTTTCAGCATAAGATAGACTATACATGGCGGCAAGTATCAATAGTGGAGGAAGAACCGGAAAAACCCAGAAAAGAATCACAGGCCCACGAGAAGCTACTGGCAAGCTTTCTTACGTACCCACATTGGCCTAGCCCGAGACTCGAACCCACGCAGACGGAGGTGAGACGACAGTGATCCATAACGGTGAGCGCTTTAGACCACTCGGCCACTTTTGGCCCCCTTCAGAATTATTGAATATTATACCACGTACAGCGTAACGTGCTTAGTTCTGGTGAAAATGACATGTATACCTATATATAACCATATGTTTTTATCCTTGCATTATATGGTGTTTCGAATAGACCATGTATGGGGGAAGAGATGATATTTATTCTACAATTAGTTACATACATATTAGCGGTGATTTAATGACATTTTCTGTATTTGTGATAAATAGTTATTTATGTTGTTTTGTGTATGAGATTTTGAACACTGGGTAAATTAATTTTTATAATTATACAGCATAGTCATTTGCCAAAACACGGGGTGCTTTGGAATGCAGGATACAATGAGGAAGCTTAATGTGGCTGGTGGTTTACATAAGGGGAAGTATTAGACCAAAGTGTTATATTTTGTACATTTTTCCTTTAACCCATTATTAAGATACCAAGGATGTGGTTAGAGATTTAAACTTAAGATTCATTAATTAATCATGTTTAGTAAACTGAATTACCAATTGTTGTAGAATAGTTGGCTCACATGTAAAGAAAGACGCGAGCAGAGAATAGGAATATTCTAGACAGTTCATTTTATCGCTTATCGTTATGTTTGGGACTAAACTTGTACCATTATTATTATTACCAAAATACATGGAGAACTGTGTTATTGTCTCCATCATAAAATGTTACATATGGCCAATCCAGGCCTTCGTACGTTTTTATTTGTCTTTCAAAGAACTGTGTCAAGGTTGTTTAGGACTGACTAGAATCCATTGTACTTGCAAACACTATGTGCATAAAACAGCTCCTAATCAATATTTCGGAGTTTTATACAAATCCACTTCTCATTGCCACTTAATAGATTATTCTAAAGCGTAAGTGACATTTCATTTTCACAGCATACAAACTCTTTAGTGATGTACACTGGATCAAAGTCCGTGGACAAAAGGTATGGAATGTTTTTATTTTACGTTTTTCTTTTTCACACTCACTGCTAAGTGTTTCATGATACTAAGCTGAAAGAAATGGGGCGGCACTATTACTGTAACTTTCTTCACAGAGTACCATCATCCACCTACCTGTACTGAATTGCACAAGCCCTTGATACTCTAAATATTATCATTTTGTTGTATACTTATCTCGAGCGAGCTTCTCTCTCCACGTGCATCGCATGCGCACCTGTCAGTTGAGGTTCGGACCCGAACGTTTTATCGGTTAGGATACGTCACAGCGGTCCGAGAAAACAAGCCTGCTCGAGCCGAGTTTTCATGAACCAAAAATATCCCTGTCGAAGTGAATAAACATCTAGGATCAAACCAGACAGGAAGAAAATGTCCTAAATTAATTTTCAATGAAACTCTTTCTATATCATTTACAGCAAAAATAATATAAAATTTCTTTTTAATTTAATAGTTAAGTTTCTCTTTGGCGACATTCAATGTTCTTGTGCATGTGGACGCTCACCAATTCACCATCTGACACCATCTGTCACATTTTCGTAACCGAAGGGCATAACTCATTTACAATTTAGTCAATACAGTAATGTCATATGACCACTGCTAAATCTCCAAAACGACAACCAATGATCAAAGTGAAATATGTTGATGGTCAGTGTATCGACGATACAGAACCCAGGTGTTTCCTAGAAAATACAACTGAAGATGCTCCAGATATGAGACCTTTAGATAAATGTCCAGGGTAAGAGATCATTTAGATATATGTCCTGGGCAAGAGATCTCGATTTTTAACTTGCTTAACTTACTTTGCAAAGCACTGTAAATCCTTATGTATCATGGCTAGAACTTAGTTCCGCATTGGTATACAATCGCAGCGTCCTGCGAATCATATCGTTCCTATGTTGCCGTGTTTCAAATCGGCGGTTAGTTACAATGAGTAACTATGATTAAGAATGTGTAGCTACAGTGGCTGTTGAAGCTGAGTCAACTAGACAAAACCAGGTATTTTTCTTCCATTTTCTATTCCTTCTTGGCATGTATGTATGTATGTATGTATGTATGTATGTATGTATGTATGCTATTTTGGATGGATGGAGGGAAGATGAATGGAAGAATGGATTGATGAATCGATGCATTGCTGGATGGTCACTGATTACATGGATTGATGGGTAATTTTTAATCACTTTATTTTGATAATAAAAGAGCTAGGGACTAAGTCTATACATTCGCTTCTAATTACAGATATTCATTCGCGTGATTTGTAATTAGTTCAAAACAAAAATATGTACTGTTACCATCTTCCGCCCAGCTAAAACTATCTCTCTATCTGAGATTAGCTCAATATGGATGCAGAACTGATCACTTATGTATACGGATAGCTCGAGGGATTGATATTCTTTTTATATTTCACTTTGTCTTTTAATGCGTAAGAAGTGTAAATCTAGTGTAAGGACCGGACCGGGAAGGGGATCAGGGGTTTCCGGACACCCCCGCCCCCCGGCAAAAGAAAACAAACGTACACACATAAACGTACAGTCACTCGTCACTTGATATTTGACAGTGGTTTTATTCTTGCGCACGATTTTGAGGTATTATGCACATATTTAGTAAATAGACACATAGGCGTTTGCTTTGGTGCCCTATCCAGGAAAGTCAGGGCCGAGTTTGAAATAGTAAATACCCCCCAACACCGCACGAACACTTGACTTGATTCGGCCCTGACGTCTGTGGTTGGTAATAATAGATCCAGGTGTCAAGACAAGAGATTATTACGTTCAGCTTGTAAAGTTGACTAGATATGACGTATGAAAGTGTGTGTGTCTGTGTGTGTGTGTGTGTGTGTGTGTGTGTGTCTGTGTGTGCATTTGGAGTTTTAACGTAGCTTTAACAATTTTTCAGTCACATCGCGACGATGTCTGCAGTATGGCAGTTTATAGTAATGTTTAGCACTGGGGCATCATGCCACAGACATGTAGCATCGTTTCCACCCAGTCACATTATCTTGACACCAGTCCGACCAGTCCTAAAACTAACCTCTTAGTGTTATGTACATAACACTATCAAATTATTGATTATGTGGCGCCAGGCATTCTCTTCCTTTTCAAGTAAAGTCATTTTGACCAATTTTGTTCCACTGAGATGTGTTAGGGGAAATTGATTTAATTCATGAAGTTCCTAAGATATGTAAGCTCGTACGTCTGCAGTAAAATCGAAACTTTGGTGCCATCACGATACGTGTGAAAAGATATGAGGAATATTTGCTTGGAGACAATTTTCTTGGACAGCGTGCAAGGTTACCTATGAAGAGAAGTTTACACCGATCAGTTCAGGTAGCTATTCTTATCAGCCACAGCATTGACTCACACGGATCGCGTTTGATCAAGTAATCTCTAAATTATTTTTGATATAAAATGTTCAATTTACTGATCTCCATTAGATCTCCTTTTTGAAGCTCATTCCATTTTCGCGGATGTATGGTACAGCAAACACTAGTGCAGAGGTAAGCGCCTTAAGTATCTCTTCGAATGCCGTCTGATACCCATCTGTCCAGCTGAAAACAGCACTCATTTATGCAAGCAGGTGCAAAGGACCCGCAAGTTCGTGAAAGTGAGCAGGAATCCACCCATTAACTACAAAGCCCAAGAAATCTCCGCAGCGCAATAACTAACTCTGGGGTGAGCTATTTATTTACAACATCTTCTCTTTCATGATTGGTGGCAACTCCTGCACAGAGCGTACATTTGCTGGGATATCATCTTCAGACGGACTCTCTAAAGACACGCAAAGACCTGTGCTTGTCTCTTTAGCACCTGCCTGAACCTGCTTCCGAACACTACCACGTCGTCGAGATAAATCAGGCAAACTACCCATTGCAGACCGGCTAGGATGGCTTTGAAATGGTACAGGCACATTGTTACATAAAAACGCCATCTTAGGTCGGTTAGCCTGCTTGATTTCAACTTGCCAGCATCCTGACATCAGACCTTATGTCGAGAACATAACTCAGGCTCGACAGAAAATCGAGATTATCATCGAATCTAGGAAGAGGATGTATATCTTTTTCAGTAACCAAATCTGGAGCCCTATAGTCAACACAGAATCGCTTCTTCCCATCTTTCTTTGCTACCAATATTATTGGAACTGTCGAAGGGCCTGCTGACGTTTCTAAGACTCCCTTCTTCAATATCTCGTCGATTTGTTTGTCATTCTCCTGCCGGGGATGGAACGGCAATCTTTTGGACGGGACTCGATCGGTGCTGATATCAGTGCAACCATGAGTTCCAATTTTGTCACTGGAAGTGCAGATTAGTTGTCTATCAACGGTGATGAACGTTAGCTTTCGTCGACCAAGTTTTTTATACCGTCGCTTGCTTATGATAGAAACATCAGCGCCCGTGTCCTTTAACAGAGTGGGCTCAGCAATTTACTAGACATTGCATGTACAGTCATGGCTCTTCATTGACATGACTTTCAGGATTGATCTTTTCTATTTGGTTTGTTTCTTTAGATCACCCCCTTACACTGGTCGCTCTTCTTCTATCTACTACTATATTGGTTTATTGGCTTAGAAAATCCATGTTTGTATTGATGCAAGTCATTAGAATTTCAGCACTGGACTTTTGATCCACACTTATAATGCTTGTATTGCTGTTGGCGCCATTGGTCTCCTTTCTTTATGTTCTTCGCTCAATATCTTGTTTTGATCAATTAATAGCTATAATTTCGCTACTAGGTGATCGATTACTGTGTTATAGTCGAAATTCTTTTCTTTACGCCTGGTTTTGAACACATGTTGAGTCTTCAAAGTAAACCTTACCATCATTTGTCCTTAAACCAGCACGCAAGAAAGTTTCCCATTTGATCCCAATTTTTACTTCTTCCTGCAAGCTGCTAGGGCGATGGCACCAGATATCAAGTTTCAAGTCTCCAACCTGAACGGATCCTGAGCAAGTGTCTTAGCAATTCGATTGCGAACATCAGGGTGGAAACCAGGACATGCCAATGAAGCAAGTCTTTGTGTCATCATCATCATCATCAATCCCTTAACCTAAGAGGTCGTTGGGGCACCACAGTTGACATTACAACCAATTCTCTCCATCTTTCCCTGTTCTCTACTGTCCTTTGGGAATCTCCAAATCCCATGCCTGTACATGCAGCATTGGTCTCTCCCTCCCTCTCTCTCTCTCTCTCTCTCTCTCTCTCTCTCTCTCTCTCTCTCTCATCTTTGATTTCGCTTGAGCGAGTCTTTGTGTGGTTTGCCGTAATTCGGGAAGTGTTTCGACCCTTCTTTAGAAATGGGCTTTAAAGCTGCGCTTTGTAGGATTCGTCTTAGTTGCAAGGCGCAAACCGAACTTCCAAAGCTCGACTTAACCGTGCTTGACTTAGAACCGTCGAGACCGGGAGTGCTTCCTTTCTTAAGCATGAGGCCAATCATTGCACAGTGCTCGAAATGGCTCATATAGTCAAGAAAGTGTTGTAAACCATCCTAAGCATCTGCTTTAATAATATCCTTACTTCGAGCGGAAGAATGTTACACTATGTTTGTCTATGATGAACTTACTTAGTAAATTGAAAGTTTGGCCTCTCTCTCTCTCTCTCTCTCTCTCTCTCTCTCTCTCTCTCTCTCATCTTTGCTTTCGCTTGAGTTCTCGACCGAACCTACTCTAACAAGTGAACCATGGTTGTGTTCAATGTTTCCCAAATTCCTCTGTGAGTCTATGGTTATGTCAAGACAGTTGGTCTGCGAGCTAATCACCCTCCCTCCGGGAACTTGGGAGGTGTCTCGATCATAACTATCAGACCGCTCACCAGCAGGTGCCTCATCCATAACAGTCACGAATCCTGAATCCTCGGACCTGGCACTGAGTGTGTGTACATTGTTGCCAACATTCTTCCTCTCATACGGACCGCTCCACTGGCCTTGTGCTTTGAGCGTCCGCCTCGGATGCGAGAAGTTGCTGGTTCGAACCCCGACCGAGTCATACCAAAGACTTATAGACTTATAAAAATGGTACTAACAGCTGCCTCGCTGGTCGCTCAACATTGAGAGGTTAGTGTTTGGACTGTTCAGCCTGGTGTCAGGATAATGTCACGGGGTGGGACATCATGCTGCATGTACATTATTGGTTATACATCTGAATACATTTTTTCTTGCATCAAAAGTTGAAAATTTGTTTAAAAATATCCAAAATTGTTGGAGTATTTGCATACTGTGTGTGTTTCACCTTTTAACCCCTCAACTGAGCGCAGACAGGAAGGGAGAATGAAGCAAAAGAAGTGCTGAATTTGTTTGAAACTTCGTCTGAAACTGTCTTGGGAGTAAGAGTGATGGACGAAGAGTTATACCGATAAAGGGAAGGTATCATAACATCCCGGGTCGGCTGCCTCGGCGTGTCCTTGGGAAGGCACTTAACTCGCATTTTGTTTGGTATAATGTTGTCAATAATGTTTCCATATCCGCTAATATCCAAACAAACAACCATCGTTTAAAGAAGATGCAACAAACGATAGGATAACTTGTTAATTGTTGGCGTGCGAGAGAGATGGTAATTTGGTACATGCGATCATCAATGTACTGAAAGTGGCATGTATGATCAACTCACTTCCTAGTATGAGTTATGCAGTTGATTATATGTAATGTGTAGAGAAATGCTTTCATGAAGTTGTTTAATCTGAATAACTGAAAATCCGAAATTGTGGCAAATTCTGAGCAGTTGTCGTGTTCTCAAGTAGCATATGTCAACATACATGTTCTTTTTTTTTTATTCTCCGTAACAAGAAAAAGAGATAAAACAAAGCAGCTTGAAATGTATATACTGTATTGTATGTACCTCTTGCGGGCACTACATAAGTACAGTCTATTCCTCTTTCCTTATTTGTGTAAGGGTCAATGACTTACGAGTCTGTAATACAGATCCTAAGTGGATGGCACTGAATCTGACAAACATGGTTTTCGCTGAGTGGGTCGAAATTATTACTCAAGCATTATTAAAACAGTGTGTGCTAAGATCAGCAATGCAACAACAGCAACACCAATTATTGGTTCTTATAGATCAGCGTGGACGAAACTTATAAAAAAAAAACCTTCATGTAATCTATTTTGTTCCAAAACATTGATAAAGAATGTCTATTCATATGGCAGAAGGATCTCTAATATTATAAGGTTGCCTTTTGATTTTACGTCAACATTATCATCAGCAGCAGCAGCGTCATGGTTGTTGTTGTCATTATTATTATTATTATTATTATTATTATTATTATTATTATTTTCAGACATGTGAATGGGCGATGCCTCTTGCTGACCCTGATAATATGCTGTATTTGCTTGATTGTCTTCAATCAGACGCTTACAATATTGTTGCACATGGAAAGTCATGGAAATTCAACGTTACCTTTATACCCGAGATTGAACATATCTGTAGACTTAATGCGACTGGTAATTTGTTAAATACTATTTACTTTTTTCTCATTTACATGTTTCCGTACTGTTTTGTTTGGATTTTAGCTCTGTTGGTTTAAGATTATGCGATGTTTGCCGTCCGGCTTCTCTCAGGCACCATGCGTTTCTAATCATTTTAACCAAGTTTGCTCTAGGATGCCCTGGCTGAAGCTTGACATGGCGATGACTGACACCCGCGTGCGTGTCCATTCCTCTGTCTGCTCTTATCTAAACAAAAGTAGGAATTGACTGTACGGTGGTGTAATGAATTATCGATGTTTCTTCAAATCAGCCTTGAGAATCTGTATATCTTCGCCTTATAAACAAAGACACATAAACACTTAAACACGTCTACCTGTTGCCTTTACCAGCATTTGATAACTCGTATGTTAATATAAGTCCAATTTACTCTTTCGAAAATACCAGATGAGTAGCTGAAGATTGAAATGTATCAAGTAGTCTAAGGGTCCCCAGCTGATTACAAACAAATGCTGATTACAGTAGTACTATCGATAGCAGTGAAGTACTAACATACATCTACTTCATACAAAATAGTTTTCTCTTCCATTCTACCTCGCCCCTGTTTGGCTTCTCCTTCCTTTACAGACTCTATTCAAGGCAAATCAGTCACATATTTTGTGTGTTATTCTGTTTTAATTGCATATGAAATTGGTTTAAGAACACATGAAAATATTTAACTTATTACAGCTCATTTAACTTTTGACTCCTTCGCAAGGATTAGTTGTGAGAGAGTATAAAACTAATACTAGTACATCTTCCTGAAGCGTGGTTACCATGTGGATAACCAATGCCAATTACACGTATAAGCAATGTCAATTACAAAGATAACCAATTCCAATTACATGGATAACCAATGCCAATTACATGAATAACCAATGTTAATTACAGGGATAGCCAATGCTAATTAAATGGTTAACCAATGTCAATTATATGTATAACCAATGTTAATTACATGGATAGCGAATTCCAATTAAATGGTTAACTAATATCAATTACATGCATAACCAATGTCAATTACATGTATAACCAATGCCAATTACATGCCTAACCAATGTCAATTACATGCATAACCAATGCCAATTACATTTATGACCAATGCCGATTATATGAATAACCAATGTCAATTACATGGACAACCGATGCCAATTAAATGGATAACCAAAGCCAATGACATTTATATAGAATGGCAATTACATGCATAACCAATGTCAATTAATAATAATAATAATAATAATGAGGACTTTGTATAGCGCCTAATCTTTAGAAGCTCTAAGCGCTTTAGAACATTTGACAACACTTAAACACTTAAAAAACGTATATAATGATATGATTACAAAAATAAAAACAAACATCACAAAATTAGGAAACAGAAAACATGTTGTAAATATTTAAGGTAAGGATACATTATTTAGTCTTTAAGTCTGTTCTTGCAGTTGAAATAGGTAAGTTTTAAGAGCACTCTTGAACGAGATCACTGTGTCTTTGTGTCGAAGTTCAGTGGGCAATTCGTTCCATGTTGCTGGGCCCTGGTATGCAAAAGAGCGTTGTCCATATGATTTCATTTTCATAGTGGGAATAATGAGAATACGAGTGTCAGAAGAGGAGTGTAAGTATCTTGCAGGTGTGTACACATGGGTGAGGTCAGATAGGTATGTTGGACTGGAGCCCGTCAGTGAAACGTAGCACAGAGAACAAATTTTGTGTTTAATTCTGGATCGTATGGATAGCCAGTGTAGGATACAGAGCAGGGGAGAGGCGTGCTCTGATCGTGGTACTCTAAGGATGATCCGAGCAGCTGTATTTTGAACTTTTTGAAGTTTCTGAAATAGATATTGAGACGAACCAGACAGAATTGAGTTACAATAGTCCAGTCTTGAAAGTACTAAGGAACACACAAGTGTTTTAGTGGCATCAACTGAAAGATATTTGCGAATGGAGCTGATGCGTCTCAGCTCAAGATATGCAGCCTTGCATATGTTCATGACATGTTGGTGCAATGAGAGAGTACTGTCAAGAGTAACACCTAGGTTTCGTACTGACTGTGTGAATTTAACGTTGGTGTTGCTGATATTTATTGTCTGAGGTAAAGGATGTGAATGAGAACGTCTTTGTGTTGTAATCGGAATGGCTTCAGTTTTATCATCATTCATCTGCAGCTTGTTACATGTCATCCATGATTTCACATCGGAAATGCACCTCACTACGCCTTGGATGGTAGCTTCAACTTCAGTTGGATGGCTAGATTTGTATATTTGGATGTCATCAGCATACAATTGGTGAGACACTGGATGATGATCTATGGCACTTGAGAGTGGCTGAGTGTATAGAATGAAGAGAACAGGTCCAAGAACAGACCCCTGTGGAACACCACAGCATAGATCGACTGGGCTGGAGTGTTTTCCATTTGCGGAAACAATTTGTGTCCTGTTGACCAAGTAGGACTTGAACCACAGTAAGGCCGTATCATGAATGCCAAATACATGCTGGAGACGGTGAAGTAATATATTATGGTCTATAGTGTCAAATGCTGCAGACAAGTCAAGAAGAGTGAGGACTGTAATCTTTCCGCTATCCAAAGCAGAGAGAAGGTCATTGACTACTTTCAGAAGAGTAGTTTCAGAACTGTGGCAAGGGCGATATGCAGACTGTACATTGCTAAAAAGACTGTTTGAATTCAGATGAGATACAAGTTGGGATAGAACAACTTTCTCTAAGATTTTTTACATGAATGGGAGATTAGAAACTGGGCGGTAGTTCTTTAAATCATTATGGTTGAGTGTTGGTTTCTTCAGCAGAGGCTTTACAATGGCAGTTTTTTTTTTAAATGATGGGAATTCCCCAGATGAGAGAGAGGTATTAATAACTTCAGTTAGTGAAGGCAATATTGGATCTAAGCACTCAAGCAGCAGTGACGTCGGAATCGGATCAAGTTCACATGCCTTTGGTGCACTCTTCATCACGATTGTACGTACTAAATCCATAAAGACAGGCTCAAATGCTGCTAACGGTTGTCGCTGAAATTCTGTATCGCAACTGTATGGTGACGACGAGTCAATTGAAATTGTGTTGTCAAGTTTATCTCTGATGGTTTGTACTTTGTCACGGACGAAATTTGCAAACAGGAAATTACATGTATGAGCAATGCAGAGTACATGAATTATTAATGGCAATTACATGGATAAACAATGCCAATTATATGCAAAAACAATGCCAATTACATGGAGTACCAACGCCATTTACATGGATAGCTAATGCCAATTACACGTATAACCAATTGCTATTACATGTATAATCAATGTCAATTACGTGTATAGCCAATGTTAATTACAATGATAACCAATGCCAATTACAGGGATAACCAATGCCAATAACATGGATAGCCAGTGCTAATTACATGGATAAAGAATGCCAATTTATTTAATTTTCCATTCATTTATTTCTGACTGGGAATGACTATGCAAGCTCTATTCTCAGTTTCAGAGTGTCATCATTTTCCCTGTGATCGTTGAAAAACGCGGAGATGATAACGTTCGTTTGAACTACTTGTCATGTGCATGGGGGCGGTGGCGGGTAAATAAGTGTATACACGCTAGGCGAAAGTATGACATAAGACTCTTATTTAAGGTAGGATATTACAACAAAATAATACGAGATCAGAAGTGCCATTACTCTGACAAGCTTTCGCATAAATGCATATGCAGATAGGACGAAAAGAGTCTCTTTACATAAAGATGTATGCACGTCACACACAAAGCATGGAGACAGGACTTTACACACGAATGCATGTACATTACACATGCGGCACAGAGACAGTACTTTACATAAATGCATGCACATCACACATAAAGCATAGAAACATTACTTTCCACAGATGTATGCACAGCACACATAAAGCATAGAGACAGTATTTTACACACAAATGCATGTACATCACACATACGGCATAGAGACAGTACTTTACACAAATGAATGCATATCACACATAAACCGTAGAGACAGCACTTTACACTGATGTATATACATAACACATAAAGCATAGAGACATTACTATACACAAATGTACGTACATCACACATAAAGCAGAGAGTCCGTACTTTACAAGATACCTAATATATATAATATTAAATATAGAGATAATTACAGATACTAACGAATAGCATAAAATACACATACACATTATATCAACTTACATGCATTTTAAATGTACAGATCCATAATTAAAAGCTTGCACACCGAGGTATTAAATTAGAATAAGGCAAAAGCATGTCTTGAAGAAAAGCATGGTCCCTGCAAAAGTAAGTGGATTTAAAGAGTCTAATTTGCAAACAAAAAATTACTAAAATTGTGCTTGGAGCAAATTGAAGCACACATGCATACTAACAGAACTAAAATTTAAATTAGAAACAAGAATGCAAGAAATACGAACAGTTGCTATAGATTAAAGCAAATAACGCCCAAAGCTTAGCAAAACTGAAATATTGGAACGAAAATTTAGAATGTACATATTATACTTCTGCTGTCAGCAAAAGTATATAGACTAGATGAAAAAGTTACTCGCTTAAACCACATTTACACGTAGACCACTCCCATGCCTGCAACCACCTACGGGATACACCATAAGAAGTAGTGTATAAAATCTCGTTTGGCAGGCCTGTCCAGTAAGCACGTATTCATTACAGATATAGCAGCTCTAGAGGATGAAGCGTAGAGTTCATAGTTTTGTTTTTGTTAACCTTCCAGTTTCATGGTTATCAAAAAGTGTCATGTTAAAGGACAATAGCTGAAGTTGAAGTTGAAAAGAATACAAGAGCGAAGGTGGAGCTAATGAATTATGCACATCGTGTATTATTGACCAATTTGAAACAACGTCACACATGGTAACCTTGACCCCTACTATCTGCTCATCGCAGCGAATATTATTAGTAGAATTATTTAGGGCACATCTGAAGTCAACGTTTTTTCATCACAAATAGTTGGGGGGAGGGATGCTCCATATGGTGTGCTGTTAGTTGTTACTTCATAATCTACTTGGCGTCAGGTAAATAATCTACTGTCAGGTGTCGGTGTTAGGCAGGTACCGATAACCTTGTCAATGTGGTTAATTGTAAGAAAGGTTATATTAAACATTACGTTACCACTGGCTCAATGACAAGCTTGACAGACAGTTTTGAGTTTTTACTATTAAATTTGAAATGCCTAACCATAGATCGCATCCGTACAGGGTTAAAAATAAATAACTCCTTGTCAGTTTTTGAGACTTCATAAAAGATGAATACGGCCGTGTACGGCCACTGATTAAAAAAAAAATATCCCACATGTTTATTCTCATCAACTGCTTCTTCTTTGGCATCGCTTTATGTATGTATGTATGTATAGATGGATGGATGGATGGATGGATGGATGTATGCGTGTGGGCCTAAGGTGTGTATCTATGCATGCATTCACGCATGAATGGGTGTATGAGTCGACCCATGCATGCAGGTATAGCTACGCACCTTGCACGTTTGCTCAAACGTTCACACAAATATGCGCACGACCAAAGATATGAATGTCCATGTATGCTTGTAAGTAAGCATGCATCTCAGGTGTACACATTCTTTCATTGATATGTGTGTATATTAGTAGGTACGCACGCATGAAGGAACGAATTTATGAACATGATCATAATTGACAGCATGACTAAAATATCGAAAGTTTTGCTTTCTGATAAAGAAAGTCAAGGACTAAATATTCTTATTCATTGCTGTGTCAGCAATTATGAACGAACCTATAAACACAGGCTTTGTAGATAAGTCTTAATAAGAGACTAATTTTAACCAATGACATATAAACTTACAGTTTGTTTCCATATTTTGACAAATATGCATGGCCTCAATACAAGGGAGACGGCAGAGGTCTTCATAACACTGCTTCTTCCATTTGGCGATCAGATTGTTATCGGCAATATTCTTCTCTAAAGCGTACTTGAACAACTTTCTACTAATGCTATCGCTCGTACAGAGCAAGTGGCACACGTAAAATATAAAATCCCCTTATTTTATATATAAACGCCGGCACACATCATTATCATCTTATTGGACAATTTTGATTTGTGGAAATAACGGCGGACAAATAATTTTTATGTATGTATGTATGTATATATGCGTACGTATGTGTATGTAGGGATGCATGCACGGATGTATGGATGGATGAATGGATGGATGGATCAATAAGTTGACCCATGCATGCACGTATAGGACATGCTATGTACGATCGTTCAAACTTTGATTCATCTATGAGCACGAGCAAAGGTATATATGTCCATGTATGCTTGTACATAGGTATGCATGCCATCACGTGTACACATTCAGTGATTGATATGTATTTATGTATGTATGTGGTTAGTTAGGTAGGTATGTAGGTAGGTAAATCGAACGGTAGTAAGTGCGAACGTACGTAGGAATGGCCGAATTTACGAATATGACATTAGCTAAGGACATTACGGTAATATCTCAAGTTTTCCTTTTTGTTAGGGAAAGGGAACGATTAAATGTTTTTATGCATTTATTTTTCAACAGTTATGAATAAACATATTTACACGGGTTTTGCAGATAAGTCTTAAAACTAGGCTAATATTTACCAATGACATATCAGCTTATTCTTTGCTCCCACAGTTTGACAAATGTGTAAGGTATTAATCGCTATCAATAATTTGAAAGGAAAATAATGTTCATATATAACACTGCATAAACCCTTGACGAATAGAAAAGCATTGCGGAAGACTTCTCGGTCAGTTAAAATTTCTTCATCTCATTGATTATTGATGACATCAGATGCCAAAGAAATAGACCACGTACCCCGAGACTAAAATTTAATAAAAGCTGTATATAATACAACTGGATATTACTTTGAGATGATATATAGAGATCAAGGTTCATTTCCTATCAGTTCTATCACGTTTATCCAATCAGATTAATTGAACAAGATTATTATATTGGCAAAGATTAATAGGTATAATACAATGTATCTAACATCACCACCGCATCTTTGCAGAAAAGCATCGTCATCAAACCAGTCACTGATGCATCCTTAAATCAGCAAAATACGATGATGAATTGGCCATCAGTTTTCCATAAAGAAGTTGTAACTCTGTTCAGGCACAAGATTTTCCGACTTCACACATCTTCTCCATTCTGAAAAGCAGCATCAGCCAGTACAACCTCTACATCCGCAGTAAATACAAGCTCCTGTCCACCAGTCCTCTGCTAGGTTGGCTTTAGGGTCACGACATGTGCAATGGGCCTCATTACAAGGGAGACAGCAGAGATCTTCATAACACTGCTTCTTCCATTTGGCGATCGGATTTTTATCTGCAATATTCTTCTCTAAAGTGTACTTGTACAACTCTCTACTAACGGTATCGCTCGTACAGAGCAAGTCGCACACGTATCTATATTTCTGTTGATCAATCTGAAATACTGGCCAGAGTGCTTCCACTTTTCTTGCACCACCTTGAGACTCTTGTTCGGCTGCTTTCTTCTTCTGGTCGTCCTGCTCTAGGCCTGGCGTTATTAACTCCCGTCCCTCTGCAGGACATTTCCTGATTGTCTTTATATTAAGCATTGTTGTATGCCTTGCTCTTGAACTTGGAGCAAATGTTTGCACTCTAGAACAGTCACTTGTCTCAGTATTCTTTGCAACGGTCTTATGCAGTGCGCATCAATAAGAAGGAGTATCACTGAATGACTATCAGTAGAATGCATAACACCACAAATAAGTGTCTTTTATAGTGTCACCTTACCATTGCAGGTGTTTAGTATTATTTCGTAAAAGGAAACCAATTATACATCAAACTGACCAATAGTAAAGCAGTTCATACAAGGATTAGTAGATTCCCTCTATTGCACAAAACCATATGTTGTACTAATGACACCCTATTGTTAAACATCCGGCATGAGTAAATTCCATGTGAGAAACTGAGGTGAGTATGTGCCTTACAGGAAATTGTGAACCTAGTGCCAGGAAAACAAAAACATATAACGTATACTAAGTGGAAATCTACAATATTATTACTAAAGAAACAAAAAGAATAATCGCAAGAACAGAAAACTTCTCCCTACAATTGAAAACGAACAATGATATTTCCGATATATCAAAAACGTATGCATGTATATATATATATATATGTATGCATATATGTATGTATGTATGTATGTATGTATGAATGTATGTATGTATGTATGTAGTAACGAATCGATGATAACGCATGATCTATGAAAACATCAATGGATGAAAGTCAAAGGAAAGAAATAGAATTACCCCTTCAACTAACAAATTTTAGAACGAAACATCTTAAAGCCTTCACTGATGTACATATGTCTTTACAAGATGGAAAAGAAATATTATTGATTTTATTCCCGATATTGATTTGTAGGGCATCCACAGTGTATGATGAACACACGCGGGTTATGTTTCCCTTTATCAAAGGATGATCAAATGTTGTGAAAATGTAACATGTCCGTAGAAATGCAAGATTCCTCAGTCACAAGCAATGAATTAAAAACACTAGCGTGTTAACATACGGACTAAGAATGTGCTGAGATGTTCTCTTAAATGTTTTGAAATTAAGTGTCTTTTAAATTGTCTACTCATTATTTCATTATGAATGTATACACATTCTATTGATTATTCTCAATCCAAATATATTTCGCAATGAACCTTTAGTTTAAACCGCTCTTTGCAAAGAGACTAAAATAGTCGTACTTTTCAATTGATAAAAAGTGTATTGGAATTGTCCTTAACGATCACTGGAAAATTAAATGTTAGTATGTTGAATAATATCGGGATAATAACGGATTGCGGATGTTCTACCTGCGGATTTAAAAGCACACATGTCACATGCTCCCCCAGGCTAACACACTTAAAATGGGGATAATTAATTTGACATTTTATTTTATAGAGAGCGGTTTTCAAGTCTTACAATATTCTTCTAAACACAAAGATAATAGGTATCAAATTGCACATAATCAAAGTGAAATGAGGTGACATCATGTAGTATCAAAGGCCAAAAATTCGATTTTGCGGTGTCGGTATGCCTTGTCCTTACACAGATGGTCTTTGCTTAACCGATATTATACTGCCTTTTTCGATAATATGCAAGGACAAGGCATGCATTTGACAGAATAAGGAAGGTATACTACCTGCCATCACCACATTAATCTATTACATAAATCATTCTCATTTATGGATTAAAAAATAACTGTGAACTCTGCTTCCTAGAGGTATTCATATACGAATATCGTCCTCATGATTAAATAAATTACATCCAACGCTCACACTCTCAAGTGTCAATGAAACTCTCGAGGAAATGACTGAGCTGTGCAAGAAGTTTTCCTAAAACCAAAATGAAAACGTCTGGCCCAATTACCAACTTCATTTCGCATACTTTACACGACATATCGCAAAGGAGATATAGGACAGACTTAGACTATTTCAGATTGAGAGCATAATATGGATGGAAATCTACAAGAAAGAATCTACATGTTGCTTCTGCCAGGGAATACTTATTTAAACAGTAGATATGTCTTTCAGTGTATTCCGTCATAACATCAATTTTCTACCATTAAATTTGAAATGCCTAACCATAAATAGCATCCGCACTGAGGTAAAATATCAATAAATCCTTTACAATGCTTGAGACTTCAATAAAGATTAATATGACCTTGTAGGACACCGATAAAGTAAAATTAATATAGGACAAGTTTATTTTCATCAAATGCTTCGTCTTTAGGATAACTTGATTTTAAATTGTATATAAGCGGAACTCCGGCATACCTCATAATCATCGCACTTGACAATTTTAATTAGTGCAAATCACAACGGCGTGCAAATTATTATCAGTACGTATGTATGTATGTATCTATTTATGTATGTCTGTATGCGTTCGTTGATGTATGTATGTATGTATGCATGTATGCATGTATATATGTATGTATATGTATGTATATATGTATGTATGTATGTACGTATGTATGTATGTATATATGTATCATTGTATGTATGTATGTATGTATGTATGTATGTATGCGTGCGTATGAATGCATTCACGGATGTATGGATGGATGAATGGATGGATGGATGAATGAGTCGACCCATGCATGCACGTATAGGTACGCACCTTGCACGTTCGCTCAAACTTCGATTCATCTCTGAGCACGAAGAAAGGTATGTATGCCCATGTATGCTTGTACATAGGTATGCATCCTTTCACGTGTACACATTCTGTCATTGATATGTATGTATGTATGTGGGTAGTTAGATATGTAGGTAGGTAGGTAAATAGAGAGGTAGAAAGTACGTACGTACAAAGGAATGGACGAATTTACGAGTATGATCATAATTAATTGCATTCCGGAAATATCTCAAGGTTTGCTTTTTGATAAAAAACCCAACGATTAATTGTTTTAATACATTTATTTTTCAACAATTATAAATGAACTTATATACATAGGTTTTGCAGATAAGTCTGAAAAATGGGCCCATTTTTACCAATGACATATCACCTTATTCTTTGCTCCCACATTTGGCAAATGTGTATGGCATTAATTGCTATCAAAACTTTGAAAGGAAAATAATGATCATATATAACAATGCATAAACCATTGACGAATAGAAAAGCATTGCGGACGACTTCTCGGTTAGTTCAGATATGTTCATCTCATTGAATATTGATGACATAAGATGGCGATGCAACAAAGGACGTACCCCGAGACTAAAATTTAATAAAAGCTGTATATAATACAACTGGATATTACTTTGAGATGATATATAGAGATCAAGGTTCATTTCCTATCAGTTCTATCACGTTTATCCAATCAGATTAATTGAACAAGATTATTATATTGGCATCGATTAATAGGTCTAATACAATGTATGTAACATCACCACCGCATCTTTGCAGAAAAGCATCGTCATCAAACCAGTCACTGATGCATCCTTAAATCAGCAAAATACGATGATGAATTGGCCATCAGTTTTCCATAAAGAAGTTGTAACTCTGTTCAGACACAAGATTTTCCGACTTCACACATCTTCTCCATTCCGAAAAGCAGCATCAGCCAGTACAACCTCTACATCCGCAGTAAATACAAGCTCCTGTCCAATCCTCTGCTAGGTTGGCTTTAGGGTCACGACATGTGCAATGGGCTTCAATACAAGGGAGACAGCAGAGATCTTCATAACACTGCTTCTTCCATTTGGCCATCGGATTTTTATCTGCAATATTCTTCTCTAAAGCGTACTTGTACAACTCTCTACTAACGGTATCGCTCGTACAGAGCAAGTCGCACACGTATCTATATTTCTGTTGATCAATCTGAAATACTGGCCAAAGTGCTTCCACTTTTCTTGCACCACCTTGAGACTCTTGTTCGGCTGCTTTCTTCTTCTGGTCGTCCTGCTCTAGGCCTGGCTTTATTAACTCCCGTCCCTCTGCAGGACATTTGCTGATTGTCTTTATATTAAGCATCGTTGTATGCCTTGCTCTTGAACTTGGAGCAAATGTTTGCACTCTAGAACAGTCACTTGTCTCAGTATTCTTTGCAACGGTCTTATGCAGTGCGCATCAATAAGAAGGAGTATCACTGAATGACTATCAGTAGAATGCATAACACCACAAATAAGTGTCTTTTATAGTGTCACCTTACCATTGCAGGTGTTTAGTATTATTTTGTAAAAGGAAACCAATGATACATCAAACTGACCAATAGTAAACTAGCTCATACAAGGATTAGTAGATTCGTTATACCGCACAAAACCATATGTTGTACTAATGACACCCTATTGTTAAATATTCGGCATGAGTAAATGCCATGCGAGAAACTGAGGTGAGTATGTGCCTTACAGGAAATTGTGAACCTAGTGCCAGGAAAACAAAGATATATAACGTATACTAAATGGAAATCTGCAATATTGTTATTAAAAAGAAACAAAAAGAATAACCGCAAGAATAGAAAACTTCTCCCTACAATTGATAACGAACAATGATATTTCCGATATATCAAAAACGGATGCTTGTATGTGTATATGTATGTATGTATGTATGCATGTATGTATGTATGTATGTATGTATGTATGTATGTATGTAGTAACGAATGGATGATAACGCATGATCTATGAACACATCAATGGATGAAAGTCAAAGGAAAGAAATAGAATTACCCCTTCAACTAACACATTTTAGAACGAAACATCTTAAAACCTTCACTGATGTACATATGTCTTTACAAGATGGAAACGAATTATTATTGATTTTATTCCAGATATTGATTTGTAGGGCATGCACAATGTATGATGAGCACACGCGGCTTATGTTTCCCTTTATCAAATTATGATTCAATGTTGTGAAAATGTAATATGTCCGAAGAAATGCAAGATTCCTCAGTCACAAGCAATGAATTAAAAACACGAGCGTGTTAACATACGGACTAATAATGTGCTGAGATGTTCTCTTAAATGTTTTGAAATGAAATGTCTTTCAAATTGTGTACTCTTTATTTCATTATGAATGTATGCACTTGCTGTTGATTATTCTCAATGCAAATATATTTCGCATAAATCTTTAGTTTTAACAGCTCCTTGCAAAGAGAATAAAATAGTCGTACTTTTCAATTTCTAAAGAGTGTATTGGAATTGTCCTTAAAGGACACTGGAAAATAAAATGTTAGTAGGTTGCATAATATCGGGATAATAACGGATTGCGGATGTTCTACCTGCGGATTTAAAAGCACACATATCACATGCTCCCCCAGGCTAACCCACTTATAATGGGGATAATTAATTTGACATTTTATTTTATAGAGAGGGGTTTTCAAGTCTTACAATATTCTTCTAAACACAAGGATAATAGGTATCAAATTGCACATAATCAATGTGAAATGAGGTAACATCGTATAGTATCAAAGGCCAAAAATTCGATTTTGCGGTGTTGGTATGCCTTGTCCTTACACAGATGTACACAGATTTTAAATTGTATATAAGTGGAACTCCGGCATACCTCATAATCATCGCACTGGACAATTTTAATTAGTGCAAATCACAACGGCGTACAAATTATTATCAATACGTATGTATGTATGTATGTATGTATCTATTTATGTATGTATGTATGCGTTCGTCGATGTATGTATGTATGTATGTATGTATGTATGTATATATGTAGGTATGTATGTACGTACGTACGTACGCATGTATGTATGTATGTATGTATGTATGTATGTATGCGTGCGTATGAATGCATTCACGGATGTATGGATGGATGAATGGATGGATGGATGAATGAGTCGACCCATGCATGCACGTATAGGTACGCACCTTGCACGTTCGCTCAAACTTCGATTCATCTCTGAGCACGAAGAAAGGTATGTATGTCCATGTATGCTTGTACATAGGTATGCATCCCATCACGTGTACACATTCTGTCATTGATATGTATGTATGTATGTGGGTAGTTAGATATGTAGGTAGGTAGGTAAATAGAGAGGTAGAAAGTACGTACATACAAAGGAATGGACGAATTTACGAGTATGATCATAATTAATTGCATTCCGGAAATATCTCAAGGTTTGCTTTTTGATAAAAAACCCAACGATTAATTGTTTTAATACATTTATTTTTCAACAATTATAAATGAACTTATATACATAGGTTTTGCAGATAAGTCTGAAAAATGGGCCCATTTTTACCAATGACATATCACCTTATTCTTTGCTCCCACATTTGGCAAATGTGTATGGCATTAATTGCTATCAAAACTTTGAAAGGAAAATAATGGTCATATATAACACTGCATAGACTTTTGACGAATAGAAAAGCATTGCGGACGACTTCTCGGTTAGTTCAGATTTGTTCATCTCATTGAATATTGATGACATAAGATGGCGATGCAATAAAGGACGTTCCCCGAGACTAAAATTTAATAAAAGCTGTATATAATACAACTGGATATTACTTTGAGATGATATATAGAGATCAAGGTTCATTTCCTATCAGTTCTATCACGTTTATCCAATCAGATTAATTGAACAAGATTATTATATTGGCATCGATTAATAAGTCTAATACAATGTATGTAACATCACCACCGCATCTTTGCAGAAAAGCATCGTCATCAAACCAGTCACTGATGCATCCTTAAATCAGCAAAATACGATGATGAATTGGCCATCAGTTTTCCATAAAGAAGTTGTAACTCTGTTCAGACACAAGATTATCCGACTTCACACATCTTCTCCATTCCGAAAAGCAGCATCAGCCAGTACAACCTCTACATCCGCAGTAAATACAAGCTCCTGTCCAATCCTCTGCTAGGTTGGCTTTAGGGTCACGACATGTGCAATGGGCTTCAATACAAGGGAGACAGCAGAGATCTTCATAACACTGCTTCTTCCATTTGGCCATCGGATTTGTATCTGCAATATTCTTCTCTAAAGCGTACTTGTACAACTCTCTACTAACGGTATCGCTCGTACAGAGCAAGTCGCACACGTATCTATATTTCTGTTGATCAATCTGAAATACTGGCCAGAGTGCTTCCACTTTTCTTGCACCATGTTGAGACTCTTGTTCGGCTGCTTTCTTCTTCTGGTCGTCCTGCTCTAGGCCTGGCTTTATTAACTTCCGTCCCTCTGCAGGACATTTCCTGATTGTCTTTATATTAAGCATCGTTGTATGCCTTGCTCTTGAACTTGGAGCAAATGTTTGCACTCTAGAACAGTCACTTGTCTCAGTATTCTTTGCAACGGTCTTATGCAGTGCGCATCAATAAGAAGGAGTATCACTGAATGACTATCAGTAGAATGCATAACACCACAAATAAGTGTCTTTTATAGTGTCACCTTACCATTGCAGGTGTTTAGTATTATTTTGTAAAAGGAAACCAATCATGCATCAAACTGACCAATAGTAAACCAGCTCATACAAGGATTAGTAGACTCGCTATATTGCATAAAACCATATGTTGTACTAATGACACTCTATTGTTAAAGATCCGGCATGAGTAAATGCTATGCGGGAAACTGAGGTGTGTATGTGTCTTACAGGAAATTGTGAACCTAGTGCCAGGAAAACAAAGATATATAACGTTTACTAAATGGAAATCTGCAATATTGTTATTAAAAAGAACAAAAAGAATAACCGCAAGAATAGAAAACTTCTCCCTACAATTGATAACGAACAATGATATTTCTGATATATCAAAAACGTATGATTGTATGTATATATGTATGTATATATGCATGTATGTATGTATGTATGTATGTATGTATGTATGTATGTATGTATGTATGCATGTATGTATGTACTAACGAATAGATGATAACTCATGATCTTGGAACTCATTAATGGATGAAAGTCAAAGGAAAGAAATAGAATTACCCCTTTAACTAACACATTTTAGAACGAAACATCTTAAAACCTTCACTGATGTACATATGTCTTTACAAGATGGAAAAGAAATATTATTGATTTTATTCCCGATATTGATTTGTAGGGCATGCATAGTGTATGATCAACACACGCGGGTTATGTTTCCCTTAATCAAAGGATGATTAAATGTTGTGAAAATGTAATATATCCGAAGAAATGCAAGATTCCTCAGTCACAAACAATGAATTAAAAACACGAGAGTGTTAACATTCGGACTAATAATGTGCCGAGATGTTCTCTTAAATGTTTTGAAATTAAATGTCTTTTAAATTGTGTACTCATTATTTCATTATGAATGTAAGCACTTTCTGTTGATTATTCTCAATCCAAATATATTTCGCATAAATCTTTAGTTTTAACAGCTCCTTGCAAAGAGAATAAAATAGTCGTACTTTTCAATTTCTAAAGAGTGTATTGGAATTGTCCGTAACGGACACTGGAAAATTAAATGTTAGCATAATGCATAATATCGCGATAATAACGGATTGCGGATGTTCTACCTGCGGATTTAAAAGCACACATATCACATGCTCCCCCAGGCTAACCCACTTATAATGGGGATAATTAGTTTGACATTTTATTTTATAGAGAGCGGTTTTCAAGTCTTACAATATTCTTCTAAACACAAAGATAATAGGTATCAAATTGCTCATAATCAAAGTGAAATGAGATGAAATCATGTAGTAAAACTACACTATGTGTATCAAAGGCCAAAAAGTCGATTTTGCGGTGTCGGTATGCCTTGTCCTTTCACAGATGTTGATTGCTTGACAGATATTATGCTGCCTTTTTCGATAATGTGGAAGGACAAGGCATGCATTTGACAGAATAAGGAAGGTATACCACCTGCCATCACCACATTAATCTATTACATAAATCATTCTCATTCATGGATTAAAAAATAACTGTGAACTCTGCTTCCTAGAGGTATTCATATATGAATATCGTCTTCATGATTAAATAAATTACATCCAACGCTCACACTCTCAAGTGTCAATGAAACTCTCGAGGAAATGACTGAGCTGTGCAAGAAGTTTTCCTAAAACCAAAATGAAAACGTCTCGCCCAATTACCAGCTTCATTTCGCATACTTTACACGACATATCGCAAAGGAGATATAGGACAGACTTAGACTATTTCAGATTGAGAGTATAATATGGATGGAAATCTACAAGAAAGAATCTACATGTTGCTTCTGCCAGGGAATACTTGTCTAAACCGTAGATATGTCTTTCAGTGTATTCTGTCATACCTTTAATTTTCTACCATTAAATTTGAAATGCCTAACCATAAATAGCATCCGCACTGGGGTAAAAGATCAATAAATCCTTTACAATGCTTGAGACTTCGTTAATGATTAATATGACCGTGTAGGACATCGATAAAGTAAAATAAATATAGGACAAGTTCTTTTTCATCAATAGCTTCGTCTTTAGGATAACTTGATTTTAAATTGTATATAAGCGGAACTCCGGCATAACTCATAATCATCGTACTGGACAATTGTAATATCTGCAAAACACAACGGCGTACAAATTATTATCAGTACGTATGTATGTATGTATGTATGTATGTATGTATATATGTATGTATGTATGTGCGTATGTATTTATGTATGTATGCGTGCGTGGGTATGAATGCATTCACGGATGTATGGATGGATGAATGGATGGATGAATGGATGGATGGATGAATGAGTCGACCCATGCATGCACGTATAGGTACGCACCTTGCACGTTCGCTCAAACTTCGATTCATCTCTGAGCACGAAGAAAGGTATGTATGTCCATGTATGCTTGTACATAGGTATGCATCCTATCACGTGTACACATTATGTCATTGATATGTATGTATGTATGTGGGTAGTTAGAAATGTAGGTAGGTAGGTAAATAGAGAGGTAGAAAGTACGTACATACAAAGGAATGGACGAATGTACGAGTATGATCATAATTAATTGCATTCCGGAAATATCTCAAGGTTTGCTTTTTGATAAAAAAAACCCAACGATTAAATGTTCTAATGCATTTATTTTTCAACAATTATAAATGAACTTATATACATGGGTTTTGCAGATAAGTCTGAAAAATGGGCCCATTTTTACCAATGACATATCAGCTTATTTTTTCCTCCCACATTTGGCAAATGTGTATGGCATTAATTGCTATCAAAACTTTGAAAGGAAAATAATGTTCATACATAACACTGCATAAACCTTTGACGAACAGAAAAGCATTGCTTAAGACTTCTCGGTCAGTTCAGATTTGTTCATCTCATTGAATATTGATGACATAAGATGGCGATGCAACAAAGGACATGCCCCGAGACTAAAATTTAATAAAAGCTGTATATAATACAACTGGATATTACTTTGAGATGATATATAGAGATCAAGGTTCATTTCCTATCAGTTCTATCACGTTTATCCAATCAGATTAATTGAACAAGATTATTATATTGGCATCGATTAATAGGTCTAATACAATGTATGTAACATCACCACCGCATCTTTGCAGAAAAGCATCGTCATCAAACCAGTCACTGATGCATCCTTCAATCAGCAAAATACGATGGTGAATTGGCCATCAGTTTTCCATAAAGAAGTTGTAACTCTGTTCAGACACAAGATTTTCCGACTTCACACATCTTCTCCATTCCGAAAAGCAGCATCAGCCAGTACAACCTCTACACCTGCAGTACATACAAGCTCCTGTCCAATCCTCTTCTAGGTTGGTTTTAGGGTCACGACATGTACAATGGGCTTCAATACAAGGGAGACAGCAGAGATCTTCATAACACTGCTTCTTCCATTTGGCCATCGGATTTGTATCTGCAATATTCTTCTCTAAAGCGTACTTGTACAACTCTCTACTAACGGTATCGCTCGTACAGAGCAAGTCGCACACGTATCTATATTTCTGTTGATCAATCTGAAATACTGGCCAGAGTGCTTCCACTTTTCTTGCACCATGTTGAGACTCTTGTTCGGCTGCTTTCTTCTTCTGGTCGTCCTGCTCTAGGCCTGGCTTTATTAACTTCGTCCCTCTGCAGGACATTTGCTGATTGTCTTTATATTAAGCATCGTTGTATGCCTTGCTCTTGAACTTGGAGCAAATGTTTGCACTCTAGAACAGTCACTTGTCTCAGTATTCTTTGCAACGGTCTTATGCAGTGCGCATCAATAAGAAGGAGTATCACTGAATGACTATCAGTAGAATGCATAACACCACAAATAAGTGTCTTTTATAGTGTCACCTTACCATTGCAGGTGTTTAGTATTATTTTGTAAAAGGAAACCAATCATGCATCAAACTGACCAATAGTAAACCAGCTCATACAAGGATTAGTAGACTCGCTATATTGCATAAAACCATATGTTGTACTAATGACACTCTATTGTTAAAGATCCGGCATGAGTAAATGCTATGCGGGAAACTGAGGTGAGTATGTGTCTTACAGGAAATTGTGAACCTAGTGCCAGGAAAACAAAGATATATAACGTATACTAAATGGAAATCTGCAATATTGTTATTAAAAAGAACAAAAAGAATAACCGCAAGAATAGAAAACTTCTCCCTACAATTGATAACGAACAATGATATTTCTGATATATCAAAAACGTATGATTGTATGTATATATGTATGTATAGATGCATGTATATATGTATGTATGTATGTATGTATGCATGTATGTATGTATGTATGTATGTCTGTATGTATGTATGTATGTATGTATGTATGTATGTATGTACTAACGAATAGATGATAACTCATGATCTTGGAACACATTAATGGATCAAAGTCAAAGGAAAGAAATAGAATTACCCCTTTAACTAACACATTTTAGAACGAAACATCTTAAAACCTTCACTGATGTACATATGTCTTTACAAGATGGAAAAGAAATATTATTGATTTTATTCCCGATATTGATTTGTAGGGCATGCATAGTGTATGATCAACACACGCGGGTTATGTTTCCCTTAATCAAAGGATGATTAAATGTTGTGAAAATGTAATATATCCGAAGAAATGCAAGATTCCTCAGTCACAAACAATGAATTAAAAACACGAGAGTGTTAACATTCGGACTAATAATGTGCCGAGATGTTCTCTTAAATGTTTTGAAATTAAATGTCTTTTAAATTGTGTACTCATTATTTCATTATGAATGTAAGCACTTTCTGTTGATTATTCTCAATCCAAATATATTTCGCATAAATCTTTAGTTTTAACAGCTCCTTGCAAAGAGAATAAAATAGTCGTACTTTTCAATTTCTAAAGAGTGTATTGGAATTGTCCTTAACGGACACTGGAAAATTAAATGTTAGCATAATGCATAATATCGCGATAATAACGGATTGCGGATGTTCTACCTGCGGATTTAAAAGCACACATATCACATGCTCCCCCAGGCTAACCCACTTATAATGGGGATAATTAGTTTGACATTTTATTTTATAGAGAGCGGTTTTCAAGTCTTACAATATTCTTCTAAACACAAAGATAATAGGTATCAAATTGCTCATAATCAAAGTGAAATGAGATGAAATCATGTAGTAAAACTACACTATGTGTATCAAAGGCCAAAAAGTCGATTTTGCGGTGTCGGTATGCCTTGTCCTTTCACAGATGTTGATTGCTTGACAGATATTATGCTGCCTTTTTCGATAATGTGGAAGGACAAGGCATGCATTTGACAGAATAAGGAAGGTATACCACCTGCCATCACCACATTAATCTATTACATAAATCATTCTCATTCATGGATTAAAAAATAACTGTGAACTCTGCTTCCTAGAGGTATTCATATATGAATATCGTCTTCATGATTAAATAAATTACATCCAACGCTCACACTCTCAAGTGTCAATGAAACTCTCGAGGAAATGACTGAGCTGTGCAAGAAGTTTTCCTAAAACCAAAATTAAAACGTCTCGCCCAATTACCAACTTCATTTCGCATACTTTACACGACATATCGCAAAGGAGATATAGGACAGACTTAGACTATTTCAGATTGAGAGTATAATATGGATGGAAATCTACAAGAAAGAATCTACATGTTGCTTCTGCCAGGGAATACTTGTCTAAACCGTAGATATGTCTTTCAGTGTATTCTGTCATACCTTTAATTTTCTACCATTAAATTTGAAATGCCTAACCATAAATAGCATCCGCACTGGGGTAAAAGATCAATAAATCCTTTACAATGCTTGAGACTTCGTTAATGATTAATATGACCGTGTAGGACACCGATAAAGTAAAATAAATATAGGACAAGTTCTTTTTCATCAATAGCTTCGTCTTTAGGATAACTTGATTTTAAATTGTATATAAGCGGAACTCCGGCATAACTCATAATCATCGTACTGGACAATTGTAATATCCGCAAAACACAACGGCGTACAAATTATTATCAGTACGTATGTATGTATGTATGTATGTATGTATGTATGTATGTATGTATGTATGTGCGTATGTATTTATGTATGTATGCGTGCGTGGGTATGAATGCATTCACGGATGTATGGATGGATGAATGGATGGATGAATGGATGGATGGATGAATGAGTCGACCCATGCATGCACGTATAGGTACGCACCTTGCACGTTCGCTCAAACTTCGATTCATCTCTGAGCACGAGGAAAGGTATGTATGTCCATGTATGCTTGTACATAGGTATGCATCCCATCACGTGTACACATTCTGTCATTGATATGTATGTATGTATGTGGGACGTTAGATATGTAGGTAGGTAGGTAGGTAAATAGAAAAGGAATGGACGAATTTACGAGTCTGATCATAATTAACTGCATTCCTGAAATATGTCACGGTTTGCTTTTTGATAAAGAAGCCCAACGATTGTTTTAATACATTTATTTTTCAACAATTATAAATGAACTTATATACATGGGTTTTGCAGATAAGTCTGAAAAATGGGCCCATTTTTACCAATGACATATCAGCTTATTCTTTGCTCCCACATTTGGCAAAAGTGTATGGCATTAATTGCTATCAAAACTTTGAAAGGAAAATAATGTTTATATATAACACTGCATAGACTTTGGACGAATAGAAAAGCATTGCGGAAGACTTCTCGGTCAGTTCAGATTTGTTCATCTCATTGAATAATGATGACATAAGATGGCGATGCAACAAAGGACGTACCCCGAGACTAAAATTTAATAAAAGCTGTATATAATACAACTGGATATTACTTTGAGATGATATATAGAGATCAAGGTTCATTTCCTATCAGTTCTATCACGTTTATCCAATCAGATTAATTGAACAAGATTATTATATTGGCATCGATTAATAGGTCTAATACAATGTATGTAACATCACCACCGCATCTTTGCAGAAAAGCATCGTCATCAAACCAGTCACTGATGCATCCTTAAATCAGCAAAATACGATGGTGAATTGGCCATCAGTTCTCCATAAAGAAGTTGTAACTCTGTTCAGACACAAGATTTTCCGACTTCACACATCTTCTCCATTCCGAAAAGCAGCATCAGCCAGTACAACCTCTACATCCGCAGTAAATACAAGCTCCTGTCCAATCCTCTGCTAGGTTGGCTTTAGGGTCACGACATGTGCAATGGGCTTCAATACAAGGGAGACAGCAGAGATCTTCATAACACTGCTTCTTCCATTTGGCCATCGGATTTGTATCTGCAATATTCTTCTCTAAAGCGTACTTGTACAACTCTCTACTAACGGTATCGCTCGTACAGAGCAAGTCGCACACGTATCTATATTTCTGTTGATCAATCTGAAATACTGGCCAAAGTGCTTCCACTTTTCTTGCACCACCTTGAGACTCTTGTTCGGCTGCTTTCTTCTTCTGGTCGTCCTGCTCTAGGCCTGGCTTTATCAACTCCCGTCCCTCTGCAGGACATTTCCTGATTGTCTTTATATTAAGCATCGTTGTATGCCTTGCTCTTGAACTTGGAGCAAATGTTTGCACTCTAGAACAGTCACTCGTCTCAGTATTCTTTGCAACGGTCTTATGCAGTGCGCATCAATAAGAAGGAGTATCACTGAATGACTATCGGTAGAATGCATAACAAAACAAATAAGTGTCTTTTATAGTGTCACCTTACCATTGCAGGTGTTTAGTATTATTTTGTAAAAGGAAACCAATCATGTATCAAACTGACCAATAGTAAACCAGCTCATACAAGGATTAGTAGACTCGCTATATTGCATAAAACCATATGTTGTACTAATGACACTCTATTGTTAAAGATCCGGCATGAGTAAATGCTATGCGGGAAACTGAGGTGTGTATGTGTCTTACAGGAAATTGTGAACCTAGTGCCAGGAAAACAAAGATATATAACGTATACTGAATGGAAATCTGCAATATTGTTATTAAAAAGAAACAAAAAGAATAACCGCAAGAATAGAAAACTTCTCCCTACAATTGATAACGAACAATGATATTTCTGATATATCAAAAACGTATGCATGTATGTATATATGTATGTATATATGCATGTATGTATGTATGTATGTATGTATGTATGTATGTATGTATATATGTATGTATGTATGTATGCATGTATGTATGTAGTAACGAATAGATGATAAGTCATGATCTTGGAACTCATTAATGGATGAAAGTCAAAGGAAAGAAATAGAATTACCCCTTCAACTAACACATTTTAGAACGAAACATCTTAAAACCTTCACTGATGTACATATGTCTTTACAAGATGGAAAAGAAATATTATTGATTTTATTCCCGATATTGATTTGTAGGGCATGCATAGTGTATGATCAACACACGCGGGTTATGTTTCCCTTAATCAAAGGATGATTAAATGTTGTGAAAATGTAATATATCCGAAGAAATGCAAGATTCCTCAGTCACAAACAATGAATTAAAAACACGAGAGTGTTAACATTCGGACTAATAATGTGCCGAGATGTTCTCTTAAATGTTTTGAAATTAAATGTCTTTTAAATTGTGTACTCATTATTTCATTATGAATGTAAGCACTTTCTGTTGATTATTCTCAATCCAAATATATTTCGCATAAATCTTAAGTTTTAACAGCTCCTTGCAAAGAGAATAGAATAGTCGTACTTTTCAATTTCTAAAGAGTGTATTGGAATTGTCCTTTACGGACACTGGAAAATTAAATGTTAGCATAATGCATAATATCGCGATAATAACGGATTGCGGATGTTCTACCTGCGGATTTAAAAGCACACATATCACATGCTCCCCCAGGCTAACCCACTTATAATGGGGATAATTAGTTTGACATTTTATTTTATAGAGAGCGGTTTTCAAGTCTTACAATATTCTTCTAAACACAAAGATAATAGGTATCAAATTGCTCATAATCAAAGTGAAATGAGATGAAATCATGTAGTAAAACTACACTATGTGTATCAAAGGCCAAAAAGTCGATTTTGCGGTGTCGGTATGCCTTGTCCTTTCACAGATGTTGATTGCTTGACAGATATTATGCTGCCTTTTTCGATAA
>JAECUM010034710.1:0-13260 GCA_016617855.1 Megalonaias nervosa
TATATATATAATGATTAATTCGTCACCTTATTTGGATTTCTTTTGTGAAAGTAATTGTTTAATTTTGTCATGTCGTAGCCCGTTCTGGTTCTTTGATCCTATTGAACAGTGAAACATAATGTACGTGATTGAATATATCTTATCTAAAAACAATTTGACACATTTTGACATTTAATTGTCGATTATACTTTTTCCGCCAAACAAAAAATGAAAATATTATCATTTTCAGCACGACTTAAAAGTTGATTTTCCATATTCTTCCTTCCTGCAACTATTTTGATGTCACTTTCGCTTGTTTTATTTTTTAGACCACATCGTTTTTCAGTGATGTTCCCTATGTTATGTACGGTTTCACGTGCACATGTACATGCGTAATTATCGAACCAAAATTCATATATTGCATCATAATTATAGGTTACTGCATTTGTATGGGAAATTATGAACGAGTTGTTCGGATGGGTATACTGCACGACCTTGGGAGCGCAGTACATCCATCCGACAAAACGAGTTCATATTTTTCCATGCAAATGCAGTATCATTTTTATTATATGCTCATTTTCTTATTCTACCCAAAGCGTAAATATATAAACAAAAATACACTACATGAAACAAGGTCACTGAATGTATGCCGTATTCCAAACTAAATACACAAGCGTAGATTCATCATTACACAACATTATTAATGCACACGTAATTAAGCCCACATAAATTTGAACTTGGTCGCGCGCTAGACTTAAGTTTCGAAAGAAAATGGCGTTTTGGGCTACTTAAAATTGAAATTTGGAGTCATATTGTGAATGAAATGCGCAATGCATCAACTTTTCCATTTGATCTGGAATGAATACATTTTTGTATTTTTTGTCGATTCGACGAAATTTCGTGATTATGGACTGGATTTATCTACATGAAGTACATTGGATTCCAGCAGCGTCTGTGCCAATTCTACATGAAATATCAATCGGATTGAAGCAGCGAGGGAGAAGCGTGTTGACATCTGCAAGTGTGTTTCTGTTCTGTAATTGAATGTTTCAAATCATAATGTGGGGAAAAAATGAACTCTTACAATTGCAAATATCAAAAAGACGCTATGAAATTTAATGTTTATTTCATTTTGACTGCAGTAAGGGGATGTAAATGCACTTGAAATATAGTCGAAATTACAGTACAATTTCGAAATGTGTAATCAAGCTTGAGAACCCATGACATGGCTCCTGTAATTCGGATTTGCAGAACTAAGAAAGTACATTTTGAGGAAATTCAGGATGTAAAACTGTAAGTATATTTTTTGTCATTCTTATTACCAGCTAAAGAAGACAGTTTATGCCTTGTCACTTGCATGTTATTTGTCTGGCGTCTATAGCTACCCTAAATCTGAAACAATGTATCACAAAAGTTAACGCGGAATGTGCCAAAGCAACTTGTATGTGGCAGTCCACGAAACATCTGCTTTAGTTCATTCAGAAACAGACTGTTTGTTTACAAGTGAAAGCAGTTCCTTTCTTCGCGTGAATGCAATATGAATTGAGGGAGCAAGTGCAATATCGTAAAATATTGCACGATTCTGACAATGTAAAGTTAACGGAGAAGAAAATGAGCATATAATAATTTACTTTCTAGTAACCTTGTTGTCATCTGAGGACAAAGTATTGTTGTTTTCCTAGCTAAATTTGCACCTATAGAATGCTTTTAAATAATCTGCATGTTAGGAAATGGTATGAACATGGCATTAATAGCTACAATTATGTCTTAAACAGCAATTGCCTACTCATTTTATCAGAAAATTAAGCACAATGTTTAAGTATGAAAAGGTGATATAATCGTCTAACTGTGCGTCATGAAATCAATCTTACATGAAAAACACAAGTGCTTATGCTATTATCATGAAAAGTGTAATGTGAATATTTTCATTCATCTTAAATCAAAGTAAAGTAAAGTAAGATTATATTAAATCGTCAGTAAAACTGTTCAGTCAGCTAGTTTTGAATGAGTACGATAAATACATCACGTTCACAAAAAGCGATATGCCAATCTCAAGATACGTCTTTGGTATCACCTTATTAATGTTAAATCACTTACCACAACGAACTGCGACAGCCTCGTGCAATAAACAACTTTTGTAAGCAACTCCCTTCATGCATTGGTCAATGGATTGTTCGTTTCCAGAGCAGGTAATATTATACATGCATGTCCTATATCCCCCGCCAGGTCCATGACCTTCACGGTAAGTGCTAGAAGCGACACAGTTTTTATATAATCGCTTCTTTTTATCAGTATACAAGCGTTTTCATAAAGACTGTCATTATATGTAACATGCAATCTAATAAAAGGCCACCCCAATAAATGTTGCAAAGTAAAAATTATATATATATATATATATATATATATATATATATATATATATATATATATATATATATATATATATATATATATATATATATATATATATATATTAGTAATGTTGCTGATATATATAAACACAAATGATGTCAGAAGCTTAACGATATACCTTAGCTGCGGTTAGGATTTTGTGTTTTCTGCGAAATTTTATGGATACAAAAGCAACATTCTACCTCTGTGGGCGCAAAAATCATCCGAAATGTATCTAGTCAAAGGATTGTATGCGTACATGGATTACAATTAAATCTTTTGTACCTAAATATCACAAACAGATAGCTCTTAAATTTGTGAATATAAAATTGATCCATTTGATACCAACTAGCCAAACGGTTGAATTCATTGTTGTCAATTCATTCCTGTTATTCAGGTAGGACGTTCAAATTAAATTTCCTTGAGCAATAAGGTCTTAGTTGACTTTAATTGGCTTGTAAATGTTCCAGATACCTCCATTTACTCACACTGTTATCGGATTCTTTGCATCAAATATTTCACCTATCAATACTTATGTTATGAAGCATATTTTGCTTTTAGTTGTGTTGTCCGGAGAGGAAGGTATAGACGACCTCTAAGAAACATAACAGATACGAGAATTTGGCGTTAAATTGTATAATTTGCAATGGAAACGGGCCTAACGAATCATTAATATTTATTTACATTTGCATTCAATACAGTATTTGAATTTACACCATTTAGTAAAATGCTGTCAAAGTTGGTCATATGATACGAAAATAGCTTTAAAAAGGTATTAATGAATGTAATTTTATATCAAGTTTGTAAATTAAGAGTCATAACTATCCTTTGATTGGTAATATTTATTCAATCACTGTGAACATCGATTGATGCAGCGATATATATTTATAACAACTTTATATGCATTTCGTAAGATAGTTGTATTTATTCGATTAGTTAATTAATCTGATATCAGCTAAAAAAGCAATGTCATGAAACCACAATAATGACTACAGATTTCAGCAATATAGTCTACCTACGCCATCTTGATTTACTTCTTTTCTACAATCCTTAGTGGATACAACCGTGCATTCAATGTAAACATACATTCACTATTCTCACAAGAACGCGAACTGGCACCGAAGATATTTCACTATGTGCTACTTTCTAAAGTGTTTCGCAAGGTGATATTATTTTATACTTTATTTCATAAAGTAATATTTCAAGATGTCACAGTGAACAAAATTCGAACATCTTATGTTAGTGCTACAAAGTTTTGATTGTGCTTAGAACATTGTTATTTTTTTAAGATTATAAACAATAATGGATTATATTAAATATGTAATGCATTTTTCTGATAGAATATCTAGTATGACGATGCATACAGAAGTATAACCAACAGTTACTAAATTAATTACAAATCAAGACAAAATAACCACGTTTCATTCTGAAATACAAAATGGCTGTAAATGCAGATAGCCAAGTTAAGCTATTCGATGAATTTATACTGCACAATATTAAGGATTCATGCAAAGGACGACATCATCTTAATGCATAGATTATATAAAGAGACTATCTTACTTATTTCTAAGCATTCTGCATATTACTTTCGTGTTCATGGCATTCCAACTGCCATAACAGGCATAGCTCCAAATTCCATCCATCAATAACTGAAGTTCCCCTTCCAAATGATTTCGACCATTGATAAGCCGAATAACTTCACCTGGGAAAACACAAACAATTCTTAGAATCCTTGGCTAAAACACCACTCCCCAGATTTTGAAATTCAGCTTTTGTGTTGTGTAATTCACGCAAAGTTCGCTTTCCGACGAATTGAGCCTCAAAAATAATCCATACAATATATGTAATTCAATGTTCATTTGCATTATGTATCCTTCAACAGAGAAACTTATAAGCATAGTAAATACATACAAAATTCAAACGTGCATGTGAAACAATATGTACAAATAAAAATGTGTCTCATTAAGATTAAACTGTAAGTGTGCTTTCTTCCTTCTTTAATTTTATAAATTTAAAAGACTGTTTCCGATCAGTGCAATATAGAACAGTAGCTTTCTACAATATAAATTTCCTAATAAAATTCAAAAACATTTTCATAGAAAGTCATTGCTCATATATTTCAAATCAAACTCCGTACTAACGATTATAATACCGATATATATATATATATATATATATATATATATATATATATATATATATATATATATATATATATATATATATATATATTAGCGAGTCTCTTTGCACAGTTTCTTTCTATATAGGTGTATAGGTGCTTGTATGTAATCAATAAATACTTTATGTATCATTCACGGGAAATTCTGTACACCAAGAATGTCTAATATACTTGTCAAAATTTCTGGATCACACTGTTTGTATAATGTCGGATACATAATATAGAGTTTACCACACAGCTCTACGCAGAAAAAGGTAACTGCGACATTAAGTTCACATGCTGAAACTTGAATGAGTTGTGCCATATATTTCACAGGTCATATTACTTATAAATATACGATAAAATGTCCACGAATATTAAGACCTTTCTTCAAGTAACTAACAAGTGGTCAATTTCACGTCTAAGATATACGTACCTGTTACAACAGTTTTGCTTATAACTGCGAAAAGGAATCCACACAAGACCATCTGCATGGTGATAGACTATTGTATTTTCTTGTAAAAATGTACTTGTGATCCAGCTAAAAAGACAAACAGAGCTGTAGTTTTAAAATGAATTGATGCTGAGAGCTCTGATTTTGTAAACCGTGAGCACAAGGCACCCCAACTTCGGCACTATAATATAACTTGGTCAGTAAAAGATTTAATCCATTATCAATGCTTTAAGTTATCATAATTTATTTGAATCATGCAGTGGCTAGTTATTTTCCGGTTTTATTGCACAACCCTTTAAATTTCACATGGATATTTTTGGATATATAAAATGTATCGTTTTAAATTATAACATAATTAATGTAGTGAAATGATAGAGGCATTTGCATGAGAGATTAGACAAACGTAGAATAAGTCACAAATATTTGATCCTCCATTTCTTGCCCTTCCAAAAGAAAACGCCATTCACGTTACAAACGTAAGTTCATCACCGTGGTAGGGTAGGTTTTGAATTCAGACGGAATTTGTGTTTACTGTGCAGCAAACTAAATTCCTTTTAAAGCGTTCTTTTATGCAGCACACCTTAAACAGCATTGTCTATTCCTGCTTCTCGATTAGCTAAATACTTGTTATGACATTATCACCTAGTCTTTTTTATATAAAAATAAATATATATTCCTCATTTCAAGATAACGCTGCTTCTTTATCTTATGTAGCATGCTAGGGAACAGAGTACACTTTCAACCAATAATCGTGATAATGTTTCACACGTCCAACGATATCGTGGTGGAAAAGAAATTCATATTTTTGATTGACTCTTCGTACAACACATAACCTCCTTTTTGATTTTTATTTGCCTAAACAAGATTCTCAGTACAAATTTATTATTAATCTCTACTAAGCGCAAATAAAATGAAAATTTTTCAGATGAGAAAAGAAAATACTTGTATAACGTTTGCAAATAGAAACAGCTAAAACTTATTTATATCAAGTTTTATAAATGTGCGACTATTCGCCATGCTAGAATTGCACCTTTGACAAAATCTAGGGCATTTAACTACATCTGCCAATCATAGCTATGCATGTACGTTTTACTATCTTCACCTTTATAATAATAATAATAAGAAGAAGAAGAAGAAGAAGAAGAAGAAGAAGAAGAAGAAGAAAAAGAGAAAGAAGAAGAAGAAGACGAGGAAAAAAAAGAAAAGAAGAATAAACATTGTTTTAACGAGGATAACACTATTTGGTCATGAAAGAACCATCTACCATGTGGTCCTCAATGTTTTGCGAAAGGTTATTTTTAAATAAAGAAACAAATGTTACTTACACTCAGGTATTCTCGCACACGTACTCAAACAGATTGAAAATTAATTAATATGTGTGACTATGCTGGTCAACAGATACAAAAATAAACAGTATTCTACTATACACAGGTATCCACATTGCAGCATTATCGAAGTCGTATATTCCTACATCCAATACTACATGCACATATTAATTCTGGACACAATGATAAGGATGCTTTAATATGTCATTCCAGCTGGTCAGAAAAGAACATATTTAATAACGCTTGAAATGAAGCAAGGGAATTTGAATTACCTTTCCAACACAAGCATATATCATAAGAGACACAGTTTCAGTTATGGATTTGGGTCTACAGCCTGATATCAAGCAATGCTGAAGTGTACGTCACTGTGCAAGCAATCGCCCGAAATAGGTGGGGTGATACTTGCACATTAAGTGAAAGAGAGCGCTTTATGATATCATGCAACTAGGAGATACAGTAGAAACCACTATGCCAAACACAACACACATTTCATCAATCCATGCATATGGAGTTTAGCTACAACCGAACTAAGCGACGCATATACTGTCAAATTGAAACAGGGAAGGACAAAATGGTCCTTCACAATTTATAAGCAAAAGTGCTGATATAACAAAACGTTAGGTATTTCGAACGATATAGACCCCTATAGTTTAAAAACCCCTCCAAGCGCCCCAGGTCCTCCTAATCTAGAATGCATAGCATAGTTCGCTAAAGGTTATCACCGGGTACATTCATTGTTAGAAGTCTCTGATAGTGGTTATCAACATGTTTTATAAATTGCAGAAAGTTACAAGTGTTCATGCTCTCTTGAGCAATATTGAACTCAACAAATTCACTTTCTCATTTTATTATATACATGACAAAACATCCTTGAATCTTTTCTAAACCAGACTGTTTATATAACACATGTTTACTTAGTAACTATTACTATTGATTACTTAAATAACATTTGAAAATATTGATTTTTCATGAGGAAGTATGTCTTTTCAATTCTATTTTTATCGTTAATCTATTTGAATGGCAGTATGCATAGATTACGCATGTAGAATCCAGAATTTATACACTTGCAAGTAATATGAAATTTGTTCTTTATTTCAAAAATATGACATTTTGATTTTAAAAGCGATATTCTACAGAAATTATGGTTTATATTTTTATGAAGTTTTGTAGTAAGGAACTAGCTTTACTCTTCAGTCACCATTGCATTATATCTATCGCTTAAGGAAATCACCTTAGCGTCTTTAATTTCATCCCATCATTACTGTATCAGTCTTGCGATCTGACACTTGTATAATACTTCTTTTAAACGTTAGATTTTATGACAACAACCACAAAAGTCTTTAATTTTGATATGTCATGTTTGATTAGATACAAACAGTTTCATACCTAAGTTCGGAGTTTCATTGTCTCCATGACCGACGTTGTTTAGCTATTACGTACTCCCGAAGAAGCGGTCCCTTGTGATGGTACAGTGTGAACAGTAATGCAACACAGATTGCCCAAAATCAAAAATGATTTATCACCTGAACGCCCTAAAGTCGGAATACCTAGTTAGCAAAACAAACAAATTATATCGCATTCATATAAAATATATGTTCTTGATATTGCATATAAAAATGTTCCATGATCATGGTGCGTTTTCCGATTACATATAACAATTTTATGGTCCGTTTTTTTTGAGTACCAAGTCAGCATTCAAGTCGTGTGATTGCGATGATGTATTATGCTTTCTAACTTAGTTATTCACTCTAGAAAACGATCCGTGTCTGCACTGGCATAAAACTCACAATGCATATGCGCTTTCGTAAGGTTGTATTGATAAACATATTGTTACGTATATGTAATTTATTTACTTGTTTTAGTTTTTGTTCTTTTTTTAATTTATTCCATTACATGTTATTGTAATGACAACTTTATTCACTGGATTTGATATTTTTCCAGAAAATTCAGTTCAGTTCTTTTTAGCCTGATAAACAAGCAGTAGCTTGTTTACATTGTATTAGTCAGTGACATATTTTCACTTTCTGGTAAACAATTTTTTTAATTTTTAAAAATTCATTCCCAGTAAAAGAATCACTGATTACAGTCAAGGTCATATCTGGCCTACGTCATAATAGACTTGTAGCCTTTCCTGCGTCGCTCGGACTAAGTGATCACATGACTCATCACGAGGGTCTGAATTGCATCTTAGTTAGGCTTAAAACTTAGTTGATAGTGATTTTTATTCTGAGTTGTAATTCATACCTTCAGAATTGAAAGGTATTTTTGTTGTTGCCAGTTTGATTTGAAATTTTCTATTTTTCGGAATTAATAATTTATTTTCCCTGGGAACCGCTTGTGCTCATTCGAATTCTTAGACAAAAACATTTATTGGAAAGTATTCAGAATTCTAAAGCGGGATTATTATTCTTGGTGATTCAATAAGGAACTATTGACACGTCAACACAAGACAGGTTATAAAAGACGTCATCGCCTTCCATCTTGGAACTTCATCGGTATTCGAACTGTGATTCACTTGGGACTTTTTATTGCTAGGACTTATATTTATTAATTCTAGGATTAAGTTTGGATTAGATCCATAAACCATAAGTCCTTTTCCTTATTTTTACCTCGCTTTTCTAGGGAAATAAATTATTTATTAAATTTTACAAAGCATGTTGGCTTCATTCTTTTCTTTGTTACTCTTGTACGAGCCTAGACACGTAACAATATATAGAAGGACCCGCATAAGGAGCAAGAGATCATTTGCGTATATGTACGGTGATATGTTGTTTTACCTTTTGCTACCCTATGCAAACATGGACTAAAACGGAACACCATTTTACAACACCTCAGATCATTAACATTTTATTTCAAATCCTCTTTACCCTAAAGCAAATAAGTGCCTCGGTTCATTGTTTTCTTTTATCAGTGCAGGTACACAAGGAAGTCTCGACTTGCTCGGGAGATCACGTTACTGACTCGCTACATATAGGACATTATACTAACAGAAGTCTTTTTAATTAGTCGTCCATTCGTTAATTGTACAAAGGTCCAAAAGCTGTTGGAGTTAATTTCATTGAGTGCTGCATCATGCTTCTCTATTCAATGAATCCGATTTATCATTTAATTTGGGTAATTAACATTGGCTGATATTAAACTTATTTTTCATAATAGCCATGGAGAGATATGTCATCTTCTCAAATCATTCTAATTAGTGGAAACGACGTTAGCAGCAGATACACCTTTAAAAGCCCTTGCATCAGTGGCTAGTTTTAATATAAATATGAAATCTGACTATTTTTCCTTGCCAACATGATAGGAAATGCATATAAAGTCTTCATAACTCTTTAGGCAAAGTAATAATGACACAGGGTCATTTTGATCCAATAACATTTAAGCATAGGACGATAAAAGGCATATGCTACTTTCAGTGAAGATGATTCGGCCTACATTAATTTCATTAAGGTATATTGCGCTGCTTGATTAATGATGTTTCTTTGGAATGTACTGTGCTGCTTTTGTTATGATATTTGAATAATGATGATCATATTAACGGGTACATTACAGTAATCCTCAGTAAACGCCAATTGTGCCAAAAGCTGAAGTGATTTTCGTGGTCGATAATTATTATCGATCACAAGGGAAGTAACTCCTCTGTACTGAAATGATACACCTATAGTATAATCGCCCATTACACACAATGCAAGTATATCAAATTATTGTTACTACTATTACTACTACTAGAGCAATAATAATAATAATAATAATAATAATAATAATAATAATAAATTATTATTATTATTATTATTATTATTATTATTATTATTATTAAATAGACAAACACTCGCACATAAACACACAATACTAAGCAAAAGCAGGCGAAATTACTAAATAGTTCTTGCATTAAGAGAGAAATACAATTTAAACTCAGTACTATGAGAATCATTGACAAAACAAAAAATATATTTCTCTCAGAGCGTTTAGCTATCTGGCAAATGTAATCAATTTCTCCTAGCTTTCCACATTCTAAGAGATATTTCTTAGTTCGGATACTTGCTTCAGTTGTAAAGAGAGATAGAGTTCTAAGTATTACACAAAACAAGGAGACGAAGTTTAAAAGTCTTTATTTCTATAATTAATAATACGTTTCGTTCTGTCAGCAACTGCCCTCTGTGTCTGCTATGGAATGGCAACATTTCTAGCTGTCTGGCACACAACCTGCCTTTCCAACCACGTATTGATATTAATGCTTTTTCTTCATATATCCCATTAGTGTTATATTCGAAAATTTACAATCGTAATTGATACGCAGTCATATTTGCAGAGCGTACCGGGTATACCTGTGTCACATTTTATTTTTGCAACTGCATTATTATTATTATTATTATTATTATTATTATTATTATTAGCAGCAGCAGCAAGAGGTTTCTAAAACGAAAAAATATTCAAACTTAAACCCATGAAATATAATTTTGATTTAGTTTAAGTAAGTGTTCTTTTATGCGCGCATATAATTTTAAAACTAAAATTAATAATCAATGTAATTATGATTTCAAGGTGACTTTGTTTACATGTGATGATACACTTGAATCAGTTGAAAATGTAACATAATAGTTCAGCTTGATTTGATGCTGCAGACAGTGATACGTGTTTTAGTAAAGTAGATCTCTCCCTGTTTCTGACTGATGGTTTGATGCTATTTATGTCAGTTTTATTGGGTTTTCCAGTCGTACCACAAGACATACTAAGCAGAGTCATTGCTTCTACAATGAGTGCTACCCCCTCCGGACCTAGGTTTCTGAATTTGTTAAATGGCTACACCTAGTGTTAATCGTTTGAAATTAAGATTGGCGCATAACCTTATAGACTTAACTGTTTCTTTTTACTCTAAAGGACAGTCAATAAAAATGAATATTGTCGAAAATAGCTAACGTGTTAAATGACACGTTATAGGCCTTTACATTTAAATGTAATTAAAAGTGTTCAGACTAGCCAGCTTGATGTGGAAGAAAGTTGGTAGTCTACCCTTGGCTGGTGAAAATATTACTGTAGTAAGGATCACGTTGTTTGTCTTGTTTCTTTTTTCCCTTTTGCTATGCTTTAAAATTTAATATATGAACTGGTGGGATTATGAAATAGCAAAACAGTCCGCTGATGATCATCGCTATGTTATCAATAAAATCGACAAACACTATTCATATTGTGAATTGAAATTGTCTGTAATGTGATTTTATTTATTGTTGTATGTATTTATTTATTAAAACTAATATATTATTATTATTATTATTATTATTATTATTATTATTATTACCATGTTTGTTTTTTAAAGTAACCTTCACAATCATTAAAATATATACATATGTATGGGTTGATTTTACATATATCACATGTTCTGTCCTGAATCTTGCTGAGCATTTATGTTTCAATTTTATCGATAAATTCATAATTAGAATCCTATATAACAAACATATGGTGGTCAGTCTTATATATGTAAAATATGCTCATAATAGGCACACACACATACACACAGGTATATGTTATATAGTGTTATAGTATATATATATATATATATATATATGTAGTGCGAGTTATATATATATTATATATATATATATATATATATATATATCACAGTGTAATATATTGTTGTGATGTAATTCATACTCGACTTTAAATGATGCTAATATTTCCATAACTCTAATAGTTCACTGGCCTTTATTTCTGACATTTTAGATTTAAAAGACAGGTGGCAAATATCCTTTTCAGTGCTAATTAAGATTATACTGTGATCAAGGTAGAGACAACAATGCAGATACAAAGATAAATAACGTTTGCCTTTTTTATGAGTTTCCTAATAAAATGTAAAGTTAAAGTAAATATAATCTATTTGCCAGGTAACTACTGTATGTAATTTTGTACATTTTGCATTTTGAGAAACAGGCAGCATTATTTCCTGTAATGACTTATAAGATAATCATTATAAACAAAAACTTGAAACCAACAGCATAGCAGCACCCAAACTAATGCATGACTAAATTATGCTTCTTCAGGTAGGACCAAAGTTTATGGTTCCTTTCAATCTACAACGTAACAAGCACAATGATGATAAACAGTTATATGCTGAGTTTGAACAAGTAGAAGAAACAGCACAAATAACGCAGTTACAAGATGAAATAAAACGATTAAAGAAACTCCAGTCAGATGAACAGCGGAGATTGTACGATGAAATCAACAGATTAAAATCCACACAGGTAGATGAGCAACGACAACTGTGCAATGAAATCAATAGATTAAAATCTACACAGGTAGATGAACGCGAAGTTACGTGCTAAAATTGATAAATTTAAAAAGTCAACCAGGTCAACCAATTAAGTCGAAATCGAGTCAACATGGTCAACCAACACGAGTACAAATAGGTAGTTCAGACGAGTATATAATTTTACCTAATTATATGACGCTTGATCAACTAAAAACAAAAATAAAGACCTTCGTACGAGATCATGTGTTGCGGGTACACAGTAATGGTACTACGCTGAAAGATCTTATACGCGAACTAGCAAACTATCAGTTTTCACGTTGACTAATCATCGATGGGGAATCGGGATAGCTCGATTCGGCAATCACTCAAAATGTGAGATTTAACCAATCCAAGGCCGTTATCATCGATGAGGGATCGCGTCATATCATATAATAATTCTAATGATATGACGCGATCCCTCAAACATTAAAAATGTGTGATTTAACCAATCCAAGGCTGTTATCGTCGATGGGAAATCGGGTTATAGGTACTTTCCGCAATCACTCAAAATGTGAGATTTAACCAATCCAAAGCCGTTTTGTTAGATGAGGAATCGGGTGACAGGTACTTTCCTCATGTGAGATAGAACGATCGTGATTGCCGCCAGCGAACAGTAATAATAATAATAATAATAATAATAATAATAATAATAATAATAATAATAATTTTTAAA
>JAECUM010034711.1:0-26241 GCA_016617855.1 Megalonaias nervosa
TATATATATATATATATATATATATACATCTCCTTTTTGCACTGTACGTGGTACATGTATATTTTTTGTTTCAACGTCAATTATGCGACAATTATTACTTTGACACAAACTTTTATGCACGTGAAATACTGATATAAAATATTGTCCCCGTTGCGTATAAATACACTTATATAACATTGTTCTGGCTTCAAGACGTTATCTCATCAAACTTCTCATGAATTTCCTCACGCAAGCCTAAATAGTTTGCATCAAGTGTTCATATATTGTTCTTTGAAATATATGTTCTGGATAACAAGTTCTTTATTCCCTAGATAAAGCTTAACAAAAGTGCAAGTATCGCCATCAAGTTTTTATTGAAGCGAACATCCCTTGCCTCTTTCTACAAAGAGACAAGAGTCTCAGAATTGCATTGATAAGTCTAAGGTATTGGTCTCACAAAATGAAGAATTATCTCTTTTTACTGAGTTTAAGTATTTTTATTTAGCGGATGGAAAGAATAATACCAAAGTGGAAAGACAAATATTTCAATCCATTTCAAATGTTACCCTATGGAAAAAAATGTTTGTCATCAACATGGATTTCGAAGTTTATTTCTCTCCAGTATCAGCATTATTTTTAATTTCTTGACAACAAGTAACAAACGTAAATCCTCAACCAGCATCTTTAACACGAATGTTTCAAATCCAAAATCCATCAACGCATGCATACGGGGCCCCAAGTGGGAGAGTGGTCTAAAGCACTCACCGTTAAGGATCATTGCCATCTCACCTCTGTCTGCGTGGGTTCGAGTCTAAGTTTCGGCCAATGTGGGTATCCGAGAAAGCATGCCAGTTGCTTCTCGTGGGTTGGTGGTTCTTTCCGGGGTTTTCCCGAGTTCTTCTTCCACCATTTATACAGGCAGCCATGTGTAGCCTATCTTGTGCTAAAAAAATGGCGTTAAACCCTAAAACAACGCATAATTATAATTATTCTTCTTACACTGTCCAATGTAAATGCATGTGCTAAGACAAGTGTAGTTCTAAAAGTTTGTACCCACGCGAGCGGGTAAAATAGGATCCCATTATAGGCGCCATGACTTTCCCTGCACAAGAGTAAATAGTTTTACGTAAGATTTTGTTATGAGTCAGCGTTTGAATGTCAAAAACAAAACCCAAAAGACAACCAAAAAAACCCCAAAAAGCAACAAAAAAGTGAGTACGCGAGACGAGTATGGATAAGATCGGATGTACGAGTTTACAATGTAGAATTGAAGACGGAAATGGAGAGAATGCTGAAATTGTTTGCAATGGGGGAATGTACAGGTGGACTTGACAGTGCTATTAGATATGATCTTGTGATAAGATTTAGAGAGATTCGTAAACGATCAGCCATGGGAGTTTCATCGCCAAGGCTACGAATTTCCTGTCGGTATCACCTCGGAACATCAACTGACCATTTGCCAAATAAAACAAGATTTACAATTCTTGGAAACATCATTTTTAATTTCCGTCCAGCAAGAAAGATGTAAAATCTCGTGGTAAGTCTTATAGATTCTTAAATGACCAAGCAATTGAGTTTCATGGGCTGAAAAAAAGATTGCCCTGTTTAAACGACTTAGAAACTATAATTTATCTCACGTACCACTCGTCGTCAGCGGCACGTCAGGTGGTCTCCATTTTCACATAACTACTCCATTTTCCACAAAATAGCCCTCTAAAACATACATTAGACCTCGGAATCTTGTTCTGCACTGAGGGACTTTCTCTTTTCTCCATGATTAGATTACAGAGAATGCGTAGTAAAAAGATTACTGTGATCAATATCTCTCTCTTGGACCGGAAAACATATTTCTCATTACCCTTTTTCTCGTGATGAGCAGGTTGTGTTACGTTTGTTTAATTACAGTCAAAAGCCGTTAGAATTTAACAATATTTGTGCAAAAGTTAAGAATGATAATTGAAATACATTTCTAGCAGAAATAATTGTTTTATATCAGAACCAAAACAATAATGTCGAGTTAGGTTATTCATTTTAAGACTAGCCACTGAAAACAATGATAATATACTTTTAAGCTTCAAAATAAATGAATTATTATTATTATTATTATTATTATTATTATACATGATCGCAAATATTGGCTATGCGTGTTTGAGATTCTCCACAGACACAGTGACATACATATTTGAGTTTGTCAAACAAAGAAATTTAAATATTCAAATGGAATTATAAGACTTTATTTTTTATGTTATCATTATACTAATTGTGTCACTAAGCTGTTATTGCATACTATTTTAAATACTAAGAAAATTATTTACATTTCTCTTTCATTTGTCTTTCGACTTACAAGCCATCGAACTGTGTTACTTGCATTCAGCAGAAAGTAATTATTAAACCTATATATAAAATTTGAGGAAATTATGACTGCTTCGGAAAGGATTTTTGCACTAAAATTCGAATCATTTCATTCAAGAACAAAGGGTTCCAGAAATGGAACATAACTAATGCTGGTATTCTCGTGTCTTCTGTCCCTGTTAGTGCCTACTGTTAAGTGATATAGTACTGGTGCCTTTTAACTTATCTCGAATGCACTGAATTTCATTAACACTGAACTACAAAACAACTTAACAGATATAAAGATACCATTAAAGGAAGGCTGAGGAGAATTGCTCCCATAAGTGTTCACCGAAAAGGCTTGCTCTTTTCTTTTGCATTAACCTGAGATTTTGTAAATGAATTAGTGACCAGCCGAAAACAAAGTCATCTCAAATCGGAAACGATTTCACACTGTCCGTGCTAAAAAAGAAACAAGAGATTAAAAGAATATATTATATGGCTTTGGTTTACAAGATACCCGTATTCAACATTCTTTTTTACTGTTTTCAATTCCTCGAGAGAAAACTGACTACAAAAACCTTTCTCCAAGATTCTTTTGGAATGATTGAAAACAAACGTTTGTGCAGTCAAGATAGTTATGATGGGAGTGTTAGAGACCCCTAGGAGTGCACTAATCGGAACACCCCAAGGCTTTTCTACCAAACTCCACCTCGGAAATATTTCGGAAGGATGATTTAGAGTGCATACAAACTGGACAGAAATTGGCGCAAATAAAAATTCAGAAGTGTGCATGTTCAAAAGTCAAATAGTACTGTACTAAAATGATCAAGATAAATAAAAAATTGTTAATCATAAGTCCAAGATCAATGACATCCTTGTTTTCGCAAACAATTTGCACCTTAATACAAAAGACTCTTCCTTCATATTTCAGGTGTGATATTCCGACCCTGAGCGGAAATCTTGAGGATGTTATACAATGTGAAACCAGCTTCTCTGTGCCCGTAAAGTTTTCTACGACTTCTAATAACAAAATCATTTTAAAAGTTTTCTGTTATAAAAAGTTGTATACTTTGTTTTTGCACAATAAAAACGTACCGCTTAAAAAATGGACAATTTTACATTTTTTTCATTCATATTCATTTCATCCTTTGTAGATGACATCAACAATCACGTTTTGTTTACCTCTTTCTGTGCTGACATGCGCATTACAGGCAACTTACTTCTTCGATCCCAACTTTGCTGAATACGTCATAGTTGCTGTAAAATTGGCTCTAAATAAAATACTAGAAGGAAAGACAAATGAGGAAATCCCTAACGAAGGTCAGAATATTTTGCACTGAAGATCTTAGTTTTAAGTTTGAAGTCGAGATTTGTTTTCAGCCAATCGAAATCTGAACTTCACAAGTAAAGCCTGCTGTGATCGGTTGTGTTCAAAGTTCATGCTCCTTACTCAGGCTCATAAATAAATAATCATCTTCAGACTTGTATTTAGGTATGTGGGAGATTCTTCACAGAATTCAAACATAATGTTTCAGGTTAGGGCGAAAATGAACTTGATTTTGGATAAGGTCAAGTCCAAAATATAATTATCCATAGCATGTAATGAAACAAATAGAAAAAATTAAAAAAACCTAACAAACAATTCAACTTGGTAGTAGCAAATAGACCCCAATCATATAGGTTCTTACTAGGGTTTTCAAGGGTTCCTCCTCCAACAGTTAGACACATGTATATTCTTCTCTAATCACCAAATCACCACACATCACGAAGCTCTATTTATTTCACGCTTGCAATGTAATATAAATACGACCTAAACTCTCAGTACAAAACATTATTCGTATCTGACGTTAATAACCCATGTCCAGATGATTCCCTCTGCTACAATATTTGAGACGTTCCATTTTATGGAACTAATCCATGCTGTCATAACGTCTCTATATATTGCCCATTAAGGCGTCTACTCCCAGAAACTGACTTATAACTCAGGCTGAGAAATATATTCCTATTACCAACACCCCATAATCAACCCATAATCACTGCAAGAACCTGGAACATCCAGAATGGGATATTTCCTTTAGACCCCAGAGTCTCTTTCTAAACCGTTAATATGATAGTAACACCGTGTAGCAATTTTTTTTTTTTTTCTTTCTGGGTAGTAAGTGTTGTTTCCTAATTGCTTATGCCTTACAAGTATAGAAAATGGCTATTATTCTCCACTTAATTTTCTTTTGACCAGGACAGTGATATTTTTTAAATATACCTATTTTCCAGAACATTCCAGATAGATTCAGTGCTGAGCAAACTTGGAGTAACTTCTAGAACTGTCTAGAATTTTCCAGTATATAAATAGTAGTATCAATACAGGGGTTTTCAGCCCACCAGTTCGGTTTAGTTACAGCTGCCTAAGTGGATACCGATCTGCATTTTTCTGCAATTGTATCAAGAGGCTGCAAGCATCCGGCAGACTCATTCTGGTATGTCTGCGGACAATTTATCAAAACAAGAGCGAAAACGTAATAAGTGGAAGCATTTGCTAAGCTGTGTGATGCCTACAAGACATTTGTCATGCCTGTCTGGGATCAACACAAACCTTAGGCACCTCATTTTACCTTCGAGCACTGCAAAACGTAACTCTCGAAGGTAAGATGAAAAATTGTCGCTCGGAATTTTATGGTGTCAAATTTGTTAAAATTTTTAAAATTGTAAATGTTTTTAATTTGTAAATGTTTTATAATTTTCAGTGTTATTAAAAAAAATATATCATATATAAAAAATGTTCAGAGAATCTCTTACACATTAGTCATGGGTGAAATAAATGTATTTTTTAGGATGGTCCAGACGGGAAAAGACAGCCATGAAGTTCGCTATCCCAAGAATATGGCGGGAAACATACAGATGACTCAAGCAACTGTTATTTCTCCATGGTGGACCCTTCCAAACGTCGGACTGGCAAGAATGTACCTGCTATCACTTATTCGGACCTACCTTCATCCATCGCTCCGGTACCACACTGCCCTGAGCTCCCTATAGCCACTCATCCGGAGAGAGAGCAGGCATCATTTTAGAAGAGACCAGCAAGTCAGACAGCAAGGAATACGTTGTAGATCCAGATGACATTTTCAGAGGTGAAGCTGAGGAGAGAAACCAATACCACCCAAACCAAAAAGACTTCAACCTTTTGATCAGTGATCTTGACCTCACCTAGTCCAATGCTTTGCCTTTGACGTCTAGGCTCAAACAGTGGAACTTGTTGGATGAAAGTGTGCAAGTCGCAGATCTGAGGAAGCGTCACCAAGATTTTTCCAGCTTCTTCACCCGTCAAGATTCGCTCTGCTTCTGGCACAATGTGCCCAGTCTGTTCGAGGCAATCGGAATCGTCTGTAACCAGAATGAGTGGCGCCTCTTCATTGACATCTCATCCAGGAGCGTCAAAGCCATGCTGCTCCATAATGGGAACAAGTACCCGTCTCTTCCCCTGGCTTATTCAGTGCACCTTAAATAGGATTAAAACAGCATCAAGACCTTGCTGGACGCCTTGAAGTATGAGTACGGCTGGGAGGTCATTGAAGACTTAAAAATGGTGGCATTCGTGATGGGTCTCTAAGGCGGTTTTACCAAGTTTCCCTGCTATCTTTGCCTTTGGTGCTGGTGCCACCATTGTACATCAAATTCGGCCTTATGAAACAATTTGTTACAACTCTAGATAAGGAGTCGGCAGTCTTTAAGTACCTTCAAAACTTCTTCCCTAAGCTGTCTGAGGCAAAGGTCAAAGCGGGTGTCTTCGTCGGACTGCAGATAAAGAAGATCCTGGAGTGCAATGAATTTTCCCAAGAAGATCATTAGCAAGGAGAAAGCGGCTTAGAACAGCTTTGTCGCAGTCTTTCGGGGCTTCCTGTGCAATCACAAGGCCGAAAACTATGTGGAGCTGGTTGAGACTCTGGTGAAGAACTACGGCACAATGGGCTGCAGGATGTCTCTCAAAGTCCATATCCTTGATGCTCATCTTGATAATTCCGGAAGAGCAAGGCGAGCGCTTCCAACAAGACATACTGGACTTTGAACGCTGCTACCGAGGACAGTATAATGAGAACGTGATGGGAGACTACATTTGGAGGCTGATTCGTGAAAGTGATTTACAGTCTAATCGTAAATCTCGAAAAACTACTCACTTCTAAATCTTTTGTGGCCTTTTCGGGACTATTTTAGTATAAATACATGTTAATTTTGATTCATATATTGTTCTTTTCTGACTTTATCTGAACGAAAAGACACAAATTCGCCCGTTTTCTCATTGGAAATATGTAAATTTCAAAATATCACTGTCCTGGTGACAAAAGCAATTTGTTTGTGGGGAATAATAGCCATTTTCTATATTTTGTAGGTATAAGCAACTACGAAATAACACTTACTACCCAAGAACAAAAACTGTGTTACAAATTATAATTAATCTTTATCTTCTAACCTATAATTTGCTGTCTGTCTTTATCTGTTTCATTTTTTTTTCTTCTCTAATTACCTGCCATCGCTCGTTCTTATAAACTTTGTTCTCTCTATCTTTAATTGTCTGTATGTCTTCTGTTACGTGACTAGGTTCGTACAAAGTAGCAAAGAAAAGACTGAAGCCAACAAGCTTGGTAAATTTAACAGAATAATTTATTTCCCTAGAAAACAAGGTGAAAGTATGAAAAAGGACTTACGGTTTGTGAATATAATCCAAAAATTAATCCTAGAATTTTAAAATATAACTCCTATCACTAAAAAGTTCTAAATGAGTTAAAGTTCGAATCCCGATGAAGACCCAAGATGGAAGGCGAAGACGTCTTCTATAATCTCTTCTGTGTTGACGTGTCAAAAGTTCCTTTTTGAATCCAAGAATAATAATCCAGCTTTAGAATTCCTAATAATTTCCAATAAATGTCTTTGTCCAAGAATTTGAACGAGCACAAGTGATTTCCAGGGAGAATAAATTATTAATTCCAAAAAATAGAAACATTCCAACCAACTGGCAACAATAAAATACCTTTCATCTCTGAAGGTATGATTTACGACTGAATTGAAACGCTATAAAACGCTAGTTTTAAACGCAACTTTAAATCACATGACGTGGTCTCGTGGTCACTTAGTTCGAATGGCGCAGTAAGACCATAGGCCAACTGACGCGTACGCCATGGATGAATTTGATTCTACTGAACGAAGCATATAGTAACAGCCAATAATAAAAAAAATAATAAAAAACGTTGTTTACAACAGAGCCGATACGCAAGCCAATTGACCTTGATTACGACCAATGATTTTCACTCTGTGCTTACCAATTCTGAATCAAGGTCAGAAACTAGGTCAGCTAAAAATATAACGTTGCAATCACGACTTGTTTACTGTGAGAATAAACTAAGAGTCAGAACTGAACTGAATTTATTAAAAACAGCAAATCCTGTACACAAAATTATCATTACAGTAATATGGAATGCAATGAAATAAAATATAAAAAAAAATTTAAAACTAACAAACAAATAATTAAATAACATATACGTAACACATTGTAAATTTGAAATGCACCCACCTAGTTTTCAGGATTTCTCACAAAATAAAGGACAAAACATATGTATCTATTAGATATATCCGAAATGTCGAACCAGTTAGAAACTGCATCAAAACTTTTGATTTTAAATAACAGGTAATTGGGAAGTATTTCTAAGAGTGAATTATATGAATCAATCATCGAAATACTAGAGTAGTAATTCTCAGTTGCCGGATGTAGAATCGAGTTCACGAATCCGCTAATCCATACTGCAAGCGGAACGGGAACTCTGCCCAACCAAGAGCCATCAGTAACGTAATTCATGCTAACAAAGACACTTCAACGACTTTAGATCATATGATTTTGCTGCATATTTTCCAGTGGGGACAGTCTATGGATCGTGTCTATATTTCTACACAGGTTTCCACGGGTTATTCCTTATTTATCTATTCTTAGATTCACTCATTTGTCCAGTGGGCTTTCACCTGTCTGTCGGTGTCTTATTCTCCATGACATTGCATCTGTCTGTCTATCCCTCTGTTACATTATCTTCCTTACTTTGTCTTACAACGTGAGGCACCACGTTCATTAAGGTCGTGAATATTATTTTTATATGTACCTGGACCTTGCGATTTAACGAAGCGTGCTAGTTAAACTCTTTATTGCTGCCAATTTAACTTTATGAAGAGAATTGCAAAGCTTTCTGGAAGATCAACAGAGTGCATTTCGGTTCGCTTGACGGTCTTAAATACATGTTCAAATCTCATTTTTAAACGAAAACCCCATTTGAAATAGAGCAGTCTCTCCTAATGTCAACATTATCGTCGCTGCATGTTTATTACAAAATTGATCAGAAATAAAATAAAAAACCACAAGTTAGAAAATTAGATCTGATCTCACAGATCAAATGTTTTCCTGACTTTATAGTATTTCGCAACGAGTTCTTAAGTGCTCGACTTTACTGATCATTGCCATCTACCCGCTGTCCGCATGGGATCCAGTCATAGACTTGGCCAAAGTGGTTATATGAGAAAGCTTGCCAGTAGCTTCACGTATGTCCGTGGTTTCTACCGATGTTTTTCCTGGGTTGTTCCTACAGCAGTTAAACCGGTCGCCATGTATAGCCTATCATGTGCTGGAAAATTTCGTTAAACTAACAAAAGCAGCAGCAGCGGAAGCAACAGTTTAGTTTCTGTAGTTAATGATAACTGTGATGCGATACTCTGTGGCGACAAGTAAAGTTAAAATGACAAATTAATCTGCTATAATGATCATGGCATATTTTATCTACGCAATCAATGCGTTCTTTTTACTCAGAGAATATCATTACGGAAAGTATAAAAGTATGTAATAAACTCCCCTAATTCCTCCTGCACTGCTTTAGAAAACACTGAAATTTGTAAATTATATACGATGGTTTTACAATTCTGATTTAGTAAAGCTGGGCGGGAATGATCAGGTTGGTATCAATTAGCCCTAAAGGCTAAAATAATTAGGGAATGTTATTTTGTAAATTTTCTAGGGATTCCGTTTTCCTACCAATTTCTGCATCAGTGTTTTTCATCGTGATTGGTAATAGCAATGAGATCCAGAACTTTAATGAATGCTTAATTACTTAATTGGTGGTTTATTGCTGTGTCTGAAGCTTCGAGGTTTAAAATTGTTCTCGAAACAAAATTTCAAGTGTATTATGACAAGAAGAAATTTGATATTTTTTTGCTGGACTTTTTCACATAAGTGAGTTGTTTAGCAGTTTCTATGCTCAAGGAGTAAATAAATATCTAAAAAGATGTAGTTTCAATCTTTATTCGGCACTTAAAAGGTTCTGATATAATTAATGGCTATTGCATGAGTTCCCGCCTTGTTGCGAGACGTTTGAAACTTTTATCCAGATCATGTTTATGTATAGAATCAGTTGCATTATTGTTGTGTCCAATATATGTAGAATTGGAATCGAATTTGTTTATTCAAATGATTTAATTCAGGTGATTCTTCAATGAAAACGCAGCATGCTAAAAATAACATTCTTGGAAATTGAGACTTAGATTTATAATCAAATTCAAATAAAGATATATTATTGGATTGTGTTATTGGAATCCAAAGAAAGACCGTCGGCTCATTACCATGACACTGGCTATTAAATGCAGCATTGGATTTATTTTGGAATACCGCTACACTGTGTTCAGATCTTTAATTATTAGGACTTGTTTTAGAATTTCTAGGATTCTATGGGATTTAATTCGCAATACCGTAAATTCCTTACACTACATTTTTACTTTGTATTCGAAGAAAATAAATTATTTGTAAATTTTACAAGGCTTGCTACTTGTCACTCTTTTCTAATACTTATTTTAAGACCATTCAGTCGTGATGATTCTTTATGTGAAAAATGTATGTGCTAAAATTATTAACGTTTTAGGCTCTTGATCGCTTGGATGTATTTCGTTAAAAAAGTAAGTTTGTCGCTTTTCCAGCAGGAATTGTTACGTTCCATAGTCTTCCTAGGATTTCACTCCATGTTGCAGTCCAAATGATTTATCTCACGTTTTATCCTCTGTTCAATTGGCTGTAAATACTGCTGGATATTAGGTAGTTCACTCGTTCTTTCTCTTACTCTGTGCAATATTTGAATGGCAGAAGACGACGCTCTGTCTGAACAAATCAAATGCCTCAAAAACTTTGCCTCTCAGTTTGCAAGAATCTGTCTATAGCTAGAGCTATGGGATTTTATGTGTTCTTTTGGTAGCACGCTAATCGATAGCTGTTAATGTACTCACTACTTTCTCTCTCTCTCCCTGTCTTGATAATCCAAAACATAGTATCCTCCAATCTCAAACACGTCTTATTGGGTCGTTTCTATGCTCTTACACTGCAGTCTCTGTCTCTGTCTGTCTGTCTGTCTCTCTCTCTTAACGCTTACATTTATAACTTACTGGTGCCTTTCAGATCTCATTTGGGCCTTTAAGAGATATTTGCCCTTCACTGAAGTAAGCCATTTCTGTTGCGTGAAAAACACATTAAAAATGCAATTATTAGGTAGTGATTTGGGAATTGGCAACAAGAGGCAACAATAATTCGTTTTAGTTGTTATTCAATAACCATTTTTGGTGGAGGGTCCCAGAGTATATCTTCAAAAGGTATCCAAAAGTAGGCTGTTTAATGCCGCATGGTAGACTGGGTTGATAATTTTTGTGCTTTATATGATATCAGCTTGTTGTAACCACTGTGCAGTGTTAACATTTCTGGCATGCAAATCTTCATGTGATAGCAGATAGTAATTTGTGAACTGTACTTTGGTGATTGTTCATTATATGCATTGGAGGCTAGAGATAAACAAAATTTAACATCGTTTACAACAACTGGATGTCAGTGACTCAGTCAAGTTAAGGTAATAATTATTTAAGCAAATAAAGAGGATTAAATTAATGCAGCTACACCACCACTTATCAAATATTACAGTTTACTTTCCAAATGTGCGTAAAGAAAGGTTCATTAGAACCCCATGAACTTATGTATTTTCTTTCATGTGGCACGTTTTTCCGTTTTCTGTGTTTTCTTTACAGGTTCCACATTTGCTTTTCTGAGTGTTTATCTTACCGAAGTTTTCTACCTATTTCATCCAGACATGGATAGTTAGGCTTGTACGATTTTACTATCTCTGTTCATTGTTCTACATAATTACGCTTGTACGGTTTTACTAACTCTGTTCATTGTTCTACATAATTACGCTTGTACGATTTTACTATCTCTGTTCATTGTTCTACATAATTATGCTTGTACGATTTTACTATCTCTGTTCATTGTTCTACATAATTACGCTTGTACGATTTTACTATCTCTGTTCATTGTTCTACATAATTATGCTTGTACGATTTTACTATCTCTGTTCATTGTTCTACTGGCATATATTCCCTTTTTGTATGCTTCGTATGACTTTGTTTCTTTTTGTTTCTTTTCTCTGTCTTCTTCCACTTCCATCTATTTTACAAGAAGATTTGGAAACAAAGCTGAATATGATTTCAAGTTGTTATAAATGTTATTTGTATGTCATCATGCCAAGGCAATCTATCCCAAAGGTGCTTTCTTACAAAATTCATTTGAATAGTGAAAAATAATTTAAAATATATTTGCTTAAATATAAGGGACGAATTTCTACATATATTCATAATGTAAAGAAGTAAAAAATTCATTTAGTTTAATCAAAAGCGAAGTGAATCTAAATCTTGCAGAAAGAAATTTCAGAAACTACATTTTCAAATGAAGGAACAAACATAAGGAATAACGCACAAGGTGCTACAAAAAACAATAAATTAGGAAAATAGCATATAAATGAATGCAAGGGACAAAAGATGCTGCAATGATGATAGTTTAATTTAATTTTAATACAATATGTCGAGCTTTACATGCATTAAGACAATCCATTAATTGAGCGTATTAACTCCCTAAAATTGCATGAATGTAATAACTTGGAGATTCTAAGAAGACTTTTCTGACAGAAAGAACGACATATTAGCAATAGAAAGATCAGTGCTATTTGTAGCGTGTGTATGTATGTATGTATGTATATGTATGTATGTCTGTATGGATGTATGTATGACTCGTATTATCATATAATTAGTGGACGACCACTCCGGTGGCCTAATGATTAGAGCGTCCGCTTCGGATGCGGGAGATCGCGTGTCCGAGTCATACCAGAGACTTATAAAAATGGTACCAACAGCTGCCTCGCTTGGTGCTCAGCATTAAGACGTTAGTGTTAGGATTGGTCGGCCTGGTGTCAGGAGAATGTGACTGGGTGGGACATCATACTACATGTCTGCGGCATGATGCCCCAGTGCTAGACATCACTATAAAATGCCACACTGCAGACATCGTAGCAATATAACTGAAAAATTGCTAAAGCTACGTTAAAAATCCAAATCACACACACACATAATTAGTGGACAAGAAATATGTCCTGACTGCAAAATGTGGAAAGCAAAATATAATGAGTTTTAAATCTAGTGCATCAATAAATATGCTGAAAATGGACATTATAAATTGGGAAGAGAATTTATTAAGTTGAACATGTAGTGAAACAACAACAGTGGTAAGTAAGAATATAAGATTTCGAACAGAAAATATCTATTAGAGCTAGAACTGGACTATTATATGTAATGAAAGAAAACTTTTGGGACAAGAAGAATATAATGACTATAAAATCTAGTTGTCTGAATTTGTATAAGTAACATGGAAAGTGATCCGTTCGTCGCAGACCGCGGAGTAGCTTATACTATGCATTGACTAAATTAGTCAAGGTAATTTGTTTTGGAAATAGCCGTCTTTCTTCCTTTTCTTTTCAATGATATACGACAATGGGAATTTTATAGTTTTTCCTCTCTTTTAATTCTTTATACAGTTTGTAAATAGAAGTTATTTATTTGTAGTTTAAGCAATAATACTGGTAGACAAGGGCAATAAAATTGATATCCAATGGCAATAATACTGATAGACAAATGCAATGCCACTAGTATACAAGGGCAATGCTACTGGCAGACAAGGGCATTAATACTACTACTACTGGTAGACAAGGACAATATTACTGGTAGACAATGTCAATAATACAGAAGGTAAGGGCAAAAATACTGGACTACAAGGGCAATATCATTAAACAAGTGTTTTCCATGGTGGGCAAGGGAAAGTTCATTATCCAGCATTTCCCATGGATACTTGTGCAATTCCCACTTGTAATATTATAATGACCTTTTCAGCCTTCCATAAAAGCTGTTTACTGTAAGTTTGTTTATAAAGACTGGCTATTCCAGGTAGTAACTACATTAGACACATATTGCCTGTGACATCGATATACTACCCCACTGTTCTTTAGCTTTTTGTGTCATCGCAGGAGCTCCGAGAAACTTACGATATTGGCATGTTCATGGAAGACGACAATCCAGATAAAGGCATTCTCGTGACACAAACTATCCAATATGTGGCAGCCTCCTCATCACTGACACCAAATTGAATCATAACTGCCAATATATTTTGAATTTTAGGGTTTCATTTTTTGTACTTTTCCATTAAGTAATTTTTATCTTATGTATAATTGTGTAAAGGACGGACGATACTCAACCTCTGGGTATTTTAATGAGTTATCGCTTTTACACAACGCAGGCTATTTCAAGAAGTTCAAGCTCATATTTTAACGCCTGTTACGACATATAAATGAAACTATTATTTTAACATTTATATTATTATGTCAAAATTATCTTAATGATCTATTTCAATTGTTTAGTCGTTTGAAAATTTTATAAAGGTTGTTTCTTCCTTTTCCCTCCCTAACATAAAATTACTTTTAATTTCTGGTATACAACCTTTATACCTTGCATGCAACGATATGATTTGAAGTGTACACTTATCATGAATTTCAGCTATAAATGCACACTACTGCGCACTGCAATCTGTTTCTCTGATAGATGGCATCTTCCCTCTACATATGTCGCAAAAGTAAGGCGTACAAGAGTTCTCGTCTTAATTTGACCGTGCGATTTGCTTGGGGATGTTACTCTTTGGTTCCTTTCTTGTGTGTTGACTTTGGTTTATTTGCTTTTTATGTTTTGTTTTGTTTGCGACTTTTGGGGATGTTTTATTTTGCTCTTTCGCTATTGATACATTTATTATAACCTGTTCCTACATTTATTATAACCTGTGCCTACATTTATTATAACCTGTGCCTACATTTATTATAACCTGTGCTTCCATTTGCGATGGGAAATCTGAAAAGCTGTCTTGGCTACACAAAGAAAGAAAGATCTTGTTATACGTTAGAGAGGGAATAGATATGCTGGCGTGCGCTCGAGAACTGGTGTTATTGACTTCATGTATCTGCGGCTAATGAAAAGTGTTGAAAGACTATACTTTGTATAATGGACATAAGTTCCTACTACTAAGTTCTGTGTCTACTAACTAAGCTTCAACTCCTTTATATTAGATTTAACGTATAGTTTTAAAAATCACAGTAGCCATTACCGATTAGTACGTTCGATCAGTGTTAGAAGAGTTGTTGTAAGAATGAAACCAAACTAATGTGTAATTCAGTTTATTCAAAGAAGATGATTTCACTACTAAAGCACAAGTGTGTAAACCAGAGATCAAATCATATTTCCAAATATATTGATCTTGCTTTAATTAACAAACAATCTGCAGGAAAGACAAAGAGGAAAAAAGGCGTCAAGGAACTCATCAATATAACAAGCAATATTAGTTATCTTCTGTACTAAGATAAATTTGTCCTTGAAATGAGCTAAAAGAAAATGCATTTACAATTCAATACATCTCAACAATAAAAACGAACACACAGAAAAACTGATGGACAGAAACACATACATATAGAAATCATTAAAAATATATCAGGGAAAGATTCAAAGCATCAGTATTAACATATATATTTGTTTCCGTCTTATGCTAATTCAGTCCTATTGTTACCTTTATATGAATTGTGCATAAATAAATTGTGCATGTAATCACAGTCGTCATGCTTCTTAATTCTTTATATCTCCAGCCTCTCCCTCTTTCAGAATTTCCAGGAGCAGGTGCACCAACTTGTTCATCTTTATCTGTGTCCACCTTATTATAAATATTAGTGTGTGTATGTGTGTGTGTGTACATTTCCATGTAATAATTCTTCTTAATTGTCAAATGCAGTGAAGGAAAACAACTGTAATTATAGAAGGTATGTTTAGCAATTTCCTTTACACCATAAATACAATTTCAAGAACTAAATTTGGATCAAATAGGACACTAAACCAAAGAAAAGTATGGCATTTGAAGCACACATCGGCTAATGATGGATAGCAATTTCAACATTTGATGAAGTTTCTTTTTCTTTTATCTCTCCCTAACCTGAAATTGTTTTTCATTTCAGGTATATGACCATTATAAATAAAATGCATCCAAAACTTTTCAATTAGTGCACTTTGCATTCCAATGGTAATATACACCGCTATACCAGTAGTTTATAGATCGAAGGGAGTGTAGCCCTACAAGAGACTTTTGATTGCTCCCGCTACAAATGAAGAACTTCATATTTGCCTAAAATACGGTATGGATGTTTTCTCTTCTACATTTTCTTTTTAACTTTTTTTATCCCTTTCTTATAAGCTACAGGTCCAGCTTAAAAACATAATTTCCTCATTTGTAACCTCTCTTGTAAGTGCGGCACGAACCTAAAAATTTTCGTATTTTCTGTTCTCAAAATCCCATTCCAATTCCGATCTATTAGCTCCTTGCAACCTACATTTCACGAGTTAATTCAGTTTGGACTATGCTGAACACTTCGATTAATTTCTAATCTCTGTTATTTATGTGTCTTCCTGCATCTATTCTCGTGAATCTAGGTTACTAGGTCAGATGGACAAGTTCACAGATATAACGTATTCCATTTAAGAGAGTCTGTAATGCAGTGTTAGACTCCGCAAAGCGAATATAAGTTCATGCTTGCTTCGTTTCAAGCACACCATCCTCCTGGTGGTATGCAAAAAGACTCATCTTTCAGTTGACTAATATCATTCACTTTACGAACTTATCATGATCTCGATTCAATGGACTTTGTCTGGCATTTTAAAATGGTAACCATAAAATGGTCTTTCATAAGAACGTTTGTCTCTCAAGGAAAATTGTTTCCACAACAAAGCTGTACATGCATGCAGTTGAAAGTATTTAATTATTTCATATCAAAGACTGAACTCTATAAATTAAAGATATTTTGTCTCCTTCGACCGATACCGAAAATTCCAATAGGCACTAAAGACATGCTGTACATACTGGGTAATCTTTACTCAGAGACATAAAAAACCTCTATCATAACCCGTCTATCGTGAATTCTTTCCAAATTGTACCTTGCTACCTTAAAATGTCTAGCACTGAGGAATCATGCCGCAGACATATAGAATGATGTCCCATCTTGTCACATTATCCTGACACCCGGCCGACCAGTTCCTAAAACTGACCTTTCAATGCTGAGCTTTTAGCAAGGCAGCTGTTAGTACCATTTTGAAAAGCTTCTGCTATGACTCGACCGGGGATTGAACCCGCGACCTTCCGCATCCGAGGCGGACACTCAAGCCACTTGGCTACCGGAGAGGCCGCTCATATAATGCAATAAGTCGGTAATAAGAACAGGTTGACTGTAGTTTTCCCCTGACTGCTTTGTCTGCCCTTTATTTACCCTTAATATGCATTTGACTATGAAACCAACTTTCTAGAATAGTTTCGAAACTAATTTTTTTCAACTCTTAGTAAAGTAGTTTTTCATTCAGAGCAGTTATATATATTTCCAAGAATACATTTATTTTCTATAGTAAAATCATTAGAATAGTGAATATCGTGGTGGACATATTCTAATGAACTTAGTGAATACATGGTGTCAACATGTTTTCGTCTTAGTGTTTGTGTGCGTCTGTTTGTGTGTGTGCGCGCGCGTGTGTGTGTATGTGTATGTGTGTAAAGAACATTCATGTTACTGATAGACACTCTTCAGGATTGTTATGGTAAAGTTATCGTGCCATGTCAGAGATGACCAAGAGCTTGGATTAACCAGGGTTTCCCCACATAAATCTTTCCTATATTTCCAATCAGGAGGAATTCCATGATCTCTTTCTCTAATTATGTTTAAGGCCGCCAGGTCGAAACTTACACCGTTCTTCAAGAACAACTTGTTTATCGCTCCATCTTCCAGAAATCGGTAAACAAATATAAAGTTTTCATGATCATAATTCATTCAAGAAGGCGTTTGAAGAGAGAAAATGCAGTGAGCTAATTAGCAGATGCTATGATTAGAACATTTCACCTTATAGGAGAAATCGAAACTGTTTGCATTTAACACAGAAAAAAACATTTTGTGAAGTATCCCAGAATCCTAATTTCTGCCGCACGATGAATGGAAATTACATCTGGTCTTAAAGCTAAGCAGCAGTTGACATACTCAGAACACTGTTCGAGAGAGCTTATCCCGTTTAAATAGTACAATCTCCTATTGAAATTTACTTTAAATCTACAACCATGTCATTCGCTCTTTCGTTTTTAATTTATCTCTTACTCTATGCATATGTATACCTCCTCTGCTTCGAATATCTATTATCTCCGTCCCTGACCCGTTAGCACCTTTCGTTTTGGGATCACTAATATTTAGAATTTGATCTAACCCCACCTCTAATGGATGATAGATAAATGTACAGATCGACAGATACACAGAAATATGGTTAGATACAAAGACTGATACATATATTCTCAGTTTCTATTTATTAGATGCACATATATTAGTAAACTAACTTGATATATACATACGTACATACAAACATAGACAGATTCATAGAGAGAGGTACCTATCGGTGCGAGTGCAATTTGTTTCTGTCAACCATTTCACAAATCGATTGGCCCCGGTTCTTCCCCTCATATAAAGCATATGCGGATTGATATCTGACGTCTCTATAAAATCTGTATGTAGCTTCATTTGACTCGGTATCCAGTAATGTCCGATTCTAAACGATATGGATAGAAAATGTATATATGTATGTGTTCATCAATACTTTATTCTGCCGGTCCATCACTACATCCATAAGTTCATCCATCCACCCACTTCTACACCCGTCGCTCAAACAATTTTATGGTCGGTAGTAATGTTAATTAAAGCAGAATAATTACGTAGATCAACTGTAAATATATTAAACTAATTTAATTACCACTTATTGGCTTGTCAGTTCGCTTAGTTTCTATTCCACACTATTTTCCACAAGCCAGGTTATGAATTCTTGAAAGTTCAGTGTACAAGAAGCTAACTGTGTGTTTGTAGTTCTGTACATTCTTCATGAAAACCAGTTTTCTTGTATAAATCATAAAAGTTTTATCATGATTTATTCCTCGTGAATAAAAATAGAAACTCTTAAAAGGAAACAATCAACCTATCGATTTGCAAAGGTGACTGTGAACAACAACAAAAAGGCACTAAACTACGTTTTGTAGTGGACACACTAGGCAGGGATGTGAGGAGTTCATTCACTAGGTCAATAAACAGCTGCCCGGAGTATATCTTAACTCCGTTCAAAGGGCACCTATGTGTATTTATATGTGATATAAATATGATATATGTATAGTATGTCCGCCGTATCAATGATATACCACTCGTTGTAAAATTTTTCATCAAAAGGAAACTCGGCAAAACAGTATACGAATACTAAAACTTTGAAGCTGTATGAATATAACACCGAACACGTACAGAAAAATAGTTATATTTTCATCCATACTGTATTCTGCCGGTCCATCACTACATCCATAAGTTCATCCATCCACCCACTTCTACACCCGTCGCTCAAACAATTTTATGGTCGGTAGTAATGTTAATTAAAGCAGAATAATTACGTACGTCAACTGTAAACATATTAAACAATTTTAATTGCCTCTTATTGGCGTGTCTTCTAGCTTAGTTTTTATTCCGCACTAATTTCCACACACCAGGTTCTGAATTCTTGAGCGTTCAGTGTACAAGAAGCTAACCGTGTGTTTGTAGTTCTGTACATTCTTCATTAAAACCAGTTTTCATGTTTAAATCATAAGTGTATCATCTCATGATTTATTCAGAGTGAATAAAAATAAAAACTCATACAAGAAAACAATCAACCTATCAATTTGCAAAGGTGATTTTGAACAAGAGCAAAACGGCACGTAAAAACGTTTTGTATTGGGCACACTAGGCAGGGATGTGAGGAGTTCATTCCCTAGTTCAATACCCAATTGCCCGGAGTATATCTTAACTTCGTTCAAAGGGCAACTATGTGTATTTGTATGTGATATAAATATGACATATATATAGTATGTACGCTGTATCAATCATATACTACTCGATGTAATTTTTTTCATCAAAAGAAAACTCAGCAAAATAACATAAACGAATATATCATTAACACGGAAAAGAACAAGATATGGTAGAATTCTGTACATGAGATTTGAACCTGTACTTTCTTTCCTACATTTCAGTAATTTCACCTGCAGGATTTAAAGCAACTTTTTCAAAATTATTCTTAAAGGTACTCAGCGTTGTTTGAATATATTAACTTTCAATCTTAGGCTATACAAATTCTTTATTATGACACAAACATTTTTAAATCCTTAATTTCTCAAGAGTCTTCAAACCTTTACGTATGTGCCTGCAGTTAGCTACCAGCACTCATTAAAAACGTCTTGTATCCAGCATGTTGCCAGTTTACACATCGTGTTTTCAGAAAGGTACAACGCATGACTCTTTCACATAAACAAAGCAGTGCATCCATTAATACGTACAATTGCATAGTTGGTACTTTATCCCTAATTGTGTATGAATAAGAATTTATAAAGCTGACCACTCTCTTAGGTATAGTCAAAGCCTGAAGCCTACCTACCGTTTCATATAGACGTATGCAATATATAGTCTGTCGTTCTAAGCATGCATTGCTACATATGTGCATTCACCGTTCAACACAGGTAGGGCTGCTTTCAACTTACCAGCAATGGAACAGCTCTAACCTTGCACTGTCAAACTCCACACCAAAGTGTCATTATTTGGATGAAGGTTGTTTCCATGTGTGACAGCCATATACTCAGGAAAATCTTACAATAAAATAAAAGACTATTGTTTGGAGTCATTATTTCATCAAAGATATTATAACATCTTTTCTTGGATTACGTAATATGAAATGAATGAATAAATAAGTTTCCGTGAGCCACAAAGCATGCTGCTTTCTTTAGGCTTGGTCTCCTGAGATAATTAGACTCGGCTTGTATTTTGTTATTAGGGGGATGTTCCTCCCGATGTAATCATATTCAAACCATATACAAATGGATATTCAACACAATTACATCGTATGAATCTTACATTTTATTTGAATATGGGAAAAGTTTAAAATGAATAGAACAGAATTGATGAAACCTAGGTTACTTCTAATTATAATCTATTCATATATTCCTCATTACCACAGTCACTTAATGTCCATGTCCTAGCTCCTACAGAATAAAAGATTTCAACATTGGCCACACGAGGCACAGAATAGCAGGATATCCAGAAATGTAAACAATGTTCTGATAACTATGGAATAAATTAGAAGCAACTCCGTTTATTTCAACAGTTCCCATTCTCTGAATCATTCAACATGTTAGCACGAAAAATCTTCCAGTAACATACATTCACAACATAAATTAGACTTTTGTCAAATTAATTAATTAATTACGTAAGTAAGAAATAAACGAGAATAAGGCAACTGTACTCAAATACAAGTCAAACGTGGATGTATGAGATAAGGTCTTTTTTAGCTTATGCTTTTTTCCTCGTATATATTGCATCAGGGTGACCTTTGCCCAATTAGGAACTCTAACCTTGACATCTAATTTGAAAATTTTTTGCAACTAACCAGGAGCACATACAATATACATTTCTTATTTGCCACAAACCTTTCCATGCCTCATAAAATTTGAAACTACCCATATTAACGGGTTTGTCTGCTTTGAGGTCATATAGATTGTTAACAACAATAATTTATGAGAAAACGTCCAGAAAAATATTCGACGTTTTTCATTATCATAACGTACTTGAAATTTTCCTTCAGAAATTATATCCAAGTTCAGCCTCAGAAACAGCATTAAATCTCTTGGTTTAATTACTACAATCAATCAAGATGAAACGCACTGTTGCAAAACTGGAAGGAAAACGGAATGCTGTGGACCCATTTGCAAAACAAACTACAGTTAGTAATTTTGGCCTTTCTCGCTAATTGACACAAACCTCATCAATCCAGCGCTGCCATAATGGCATAGAATTATTAAACACATTTTTACAATCTTCTCCAGTTCCCGTAGTTTCTCAAGCAGTGCAAGAGTAATTATGATACTTTGTTACGTAATTTAATGATCTCCATGATGATGTTCGATTGTATAAATAGCCCGTTAACTGAGCAGATGAACTAACTATACCATGATTACTATATCAGTTTAAGTCGTCTTTCTGACATGAGCTTTTTTTCCATTCGCATCGCGGTTAATTATTAACAACGAAAACTAAGTATGTTTATACTCTTTTGACATGTTAAGAGTGTTGTTGTTTTTGTTTTCCTGTGAATTCCGATTCACTACCTGCCGTCCGCCTTGCAGGCTTTCTGTTCAAAAATCCGATAAAGTTTACATTGAGAAAAATTAACTTTGCATAGTATAGTTCTCTCGGTGTATGTATTAGAAATGAGGCAGCTAATATTGTTACCATTTAGATTTATTTCTATTTCATTTTTGTTTAATTTCAAAATAAACATTCAGCGACTATTTTATTATACAATGATTTCTGAACACGGATCGAAGATAGTACTCTAAATGGAAATGCATACCAATCCGCTAATCTTCATTTTGGATTCTTAGAACTTTCATAAGATACAATTGGCCATCTTTTTCATTAAAAATTCAATAAATACTAGCTAACACCTTAAGAACATAGTCCTTATAATAATAATAATAATAATAATAATAATAATAATAATAATAGTGCCTATTTATAATAATAGGCCACTGGCCAATGATTCATATCTATACATCATGCGTTCCAAAAAATGTTATAGTGCGTAACAAAAGAACATCGTATTTATAAGAAGTAATGTACATGAAAGTATTAATAATAATAATAATATTATTATTATTATTATTATTATTATTATTATTATTATTATTATTATTATTATTATTCACCCTTAACAAAAGCGGTGCCTCATTTTGTATAGCAAGGTAAAAAAGAACGATCGAACAGAATAATGTAAATTAAAACACAGACTGACAGACTGAGAAGTGAAATGCCAAATCACAGTTGGGTGGATCTAAGAATAAATAAATAAATAAAAAAATAAATAAATAAATAAATACAAAGACAGGTATAACCTGTGGAAACTGGTGTAGAGATAATGTTATGGTCCAGAAACTGTCCCTACTGGAAAACATGCAGAGAGATCTTTTGATCTAAAGGCGTTGAAACGCCTTTGTTAGAATGCATTACGTTACTGATGGTTCTTGGGTTGGGCAGAGTTCCCGTTCCGCTTGCAGTATGGATTCGCGGACTTGATACTCCATCTGGTAATTGAAAATTACTAACTTAATAATTCGATGATTGATTCATATAATTGACTGTCAGAAATACTTCACTGATTTCAATTATTTGAAATTAAAAGCATTGATGCATTTTAACAGGTTGTATAATTTCAATAATTGATAGGAATGTTACGCCTTTTATTTTGTAAGAGATCCTGAAAACGAGGTAGACCCATTTCAATATAATATCACAGCATGTATGTAGGCAAATACATACAGAGATACAGAAGCAGTTAATGAGAGAGAGAAAAGAAAATACAGAACAAACGAGAAATGGTTGGTAATTAAAGACGACATTAATAAAGCAGATCAATACAAGTCAAGAAAGAAAGACAATAACAAATATTAGTAGATAGAGATTAATTACCATCATATGCAGTGTTCAGCAAGCGTCTTTGTGGTCTAAAAGCCATAACCCAGTCTGGATGATTCAGGTCATTGCAGGAACCATCCCGTATCTGGTGCACACTCGTCACCTTGGTTCAGAGATTGGTAAACACTGAGTGAAAATGATTGGTTGTTGCCAAAGTCATGTTCGGCCTACGTGTTAGTTACGTTATATACAGCTTTATTTTTAAATTCATTTCCAGCGTGAGAATTTGATTCTTAGATAGGGCTATTTTGGCCTACATGCAAATTGGCAAATATTTTACTGCTCTTTTCAAACTGAGTGGTCACGTAGCCCGTCATGGCGGCCATCATGTGATCTACAAACGCGGGTTAAGACAGACATTTTATAATGGATTTAGTCAGTCGTAGATAATACCTTGAGGCTGGAACGTATTATTGTTGTTGCCATTTCGAATTGAGTTTTCTTATTTAAAGTAACTTATTCACCCTGGAAAATACTCTTCTTCATCAAAATTCTTGGACAAAGACATTTAGTGGAAATTTATTCTGGAATTCTAAACTGGAACATTATAAATTGTGATTCAACGAGGAATTGTTGACATCAGTACAACGACTTCATCTGACGTCATCGTCCTCCATCTTGGAACTGCGTCGGGATTCGAACTTCGATTCATTCAGAACTTTTTAGTGACAGAACTTATATTTTCAAATTCCAGGATTAATTTTTGGATTATGTTCACAAACTGTAAGTTCTTTTTTCATATTTTTACCTTGTTTTCTAGGGAAATAAATTATTTTTTTTAAATTTACAAAGTTTGTTGGCTTCACTATTTTCCTTGTTACTTTCTGCGAGCCTTTGTCACGTAACAATTACTAGAAACATCGTTTGGCAATAATATTATTAAATTGCATTTCTACAAACGTTTGTTTGATGCACATCATTTTGCACGCTTTTTTCTCGAAACTTTACACCTACGAAAATGTGACATTCACACATTTACTCAAAAGAGCATGCTGTGTAAAACTATTTTCCCTTGTGTAGGGAAAATCAGGGTAGGTATAACGGAAGCCCTTTATCCAAGAAGCTTTGAATGGATGGCTCCTTTAAAGGTAGACTCCAAATAGTTCTCTCCTTCCCTCCATGATACCTACTTCTATAAAATCTCTGGCATATGACACGAATGCTGGACAAATGTGCAGGAGAAATAACAATGTTTTCTTTCATTTCGACTTAAAGCAACATCTCCCTTAACGGAACGAGAAAAAATATAAACAAGGACCGGCAAAGAGTGACATGCATTGATCAATAATTAATTATGTCTAGACACAGAAAGCTACATTGTAAAGAATAATAAAAAGAGCAAAATTATAGAGAAAATCGCAAATTGAAACATAGCTGCGTGACTTCTTCATAGGTACAATTTCTGGACTCGAATTTTGGTTTTTCTTTAAACCTTTCATGCCAAATTCAAATATGCCAGACCAGCAGTCACAGCCAAAGGAATCGTTTGTGAGTATGTGAAATTTGTCTCTCGAAATTGGCAGAATTTCAGATAAGGATCCAGAATCAGGAGGCCTTAGAGGCAGTATCTTGAATGGAAAATTGCACCATGTACAATGCAAATAAGACATGCCAGTTCGCAACTTGTTTGCGGTTGAAAACTTTGTGCTACCTGGGATAAACAGTGTAAAATTTAGCCGTTAGAAACGTCCAGGAATCGATGGAATGAAAAAGTGTTTGTGTACTAAAGTGTCCCGACCCGGAATAGACGGGGATATGGAAAAGAGTTAGATGAACTGCGCTGTATGTCAGTTAGTAACACAACCGACAATGCCACTGATTTATTTTGACGAGTCACATCGGGGAATTAGATCTTCATCGTGACTTCGATTGTAGATGAGAGAGAGAGAGAGAGAGAGAGAGAGAGAGAGAGAGAGAGAGAGAGAGAGAGAGAGAGAGAGAGAGAGAGAGACCCACGTCACCAACTTCTGAAACGATCAAGTCTATGCTTCCAATATGCTTGTCAAACATGGAATATAATTGTCATTTTAAGCGGACAATAGCCTGCAATTTGCAATTCATCAGTGAAGACTTATGGAGATTCATGCACAAAATATGAGATTCTTCATCGAAGACAAGCACATGGAATTAACCATGAAAGACATGCAAGAAAGCAGTGTAGATTTAAGTGTTGTTTCCTACAGTAAAGCAATATGTATTTAAAATCATAAGCTTAGATTAAGTTCAACGCCGAATGGACAGATCGATAGGCACTGTAAACAAAATATCTTTGTATTATGTTTGCGACAGTCTTCCAAATAAGGCATCAACCACCAATCGTAAACTATCGCTCGAATCGAATTTTGTAACTTGAGCCTCTATCTCTCCATCCATTTAAACGTTCCTCCTTCTATTCATCAAGCCAAACATACATACAGTCATACATACATACATACATACATACATACATACATACATACATACAGTCATACATAAATACATATAATTATACATATATACATGCATACATACAGTTATACATATGTACATTATTGCATACATACATACATACTGTCATACATACTGTCATACATACATACATACATAGTTATAAATACATACATACATTTATACATACATACATACGTAGTCCTACAGTCATACATACATACAGTCATACATACATACATATATACATACATACATACATCCATACGGTCATAGCGATACATACATACATACATACATACATACATACATACATACATACATACATACATACATACACAAACATACAGTCATACATACATACACTGTCCAAGATATATGTACCATTATTCTTTAAATATAGGATAGAAATTGTACAAGCGGTATCGTTCTGCGCAGGAGGACGTGTATCAGTTTGCTATCAGCCCTTACACACCTGAAATAA
>JAECUM010034712.1:0-26087 GCA_016617855.1 Megalonaias nervosa
ACGGATGGATGTACACGAACTGTTTTATTGAGGGTCTTGTTGTCGATCGTGAAAGTGTCAGAGTTCTGTTGCAAATTATTGATCCTGAAGGAGTCGAATTGCGGAAAAGCCGACGCTTGAGACGCCGCATGTATTTCAATCAATGGCCAACTACACCTGGCATATAGATTATAATGATAAACTAAAACCATACGAAATGTTCATTAATGGATGCGTTGGTGGATTTTCCCGACATGTTATTTGGTTACAGGATAGTGCGGGAGGAATGACACATAGTATTGCCAATTATTTCATAGAAGCGGTTAACTGTCGGGAAGTTTGCCTCGATTAGTGCGCACTGACATGGGAGTAGAGAACAGTGTCTTACACAAAATGCAAGCTTTCCTCAGAGAAGTCATCAAGACGATCGTGCTGGTAACAATAGCGTTGTATGTGAAGACAGCAGGGCAAATCAGCGTGTTGAATTTTGGTGGAGTGTCCTCAAGAAACAATGCATACAGTTCTGGATCGATCTATTCCGACAAATGCAACAAGATTGTCACTTTAGAAGGACTACCTGGATAAACATTTATCACGATTTTGCTTCCTGGAAATTATTCAAGTGAGTATTTGTTAACATACAAGTATTTTCAATACTGAAGTCTTACCGTATCGTATGTATAACTTAGTTAGCAAAAGGGCAATCGGAAAGGGACATAAGCTTGCCACTTTGTTTCTTCCAATAGGACTCACGGTATTAATTCAGTTCCAATAGTAAACCTAAGTAAACACAATGATATTTAAAATTCAATAACTTTAAATTTCTGAGTGCTCATGATCAGACTTATATTTATCAGTATAGATGAAACCTGGATGTCAGTTTCTGTATAGAGAAAAGGATATGAGCCGTGGCATTTTCTGGACCTGCATGTGTTTGAACATGTGCTTTCAATTCCTCACCGAAGAGTCAGGTGCTAATTTTAGTAATGAGTGTTCCAAACTCAAGACTGTTAAAGGACTGCAATTCCATCAATAAAACAATGTCTCTATTTTTTCAGTTGCCACTAAGATAACCTCTCAAAAGATTCTTTTTTTCCTAAAAAATAACTTACATTATTAACCAATGCTGGCCAGCCAAACCCATATATACTCTATTTTATGTTCACCCATTTCCAAAATGGTTCCCAGTCTTCCATATATTTAGTACTGTGTGTCCTATAATCTTACATTTACGTGTTTAAATCAGGACGAAAGCACACTATACTTGTCACCTCCTTTCGGATGGAAAATATTAGACATGGCAATTGCACAGTTGTCGTTGCCTGCATTTCCTACGGCGTCTTGTTTTATTTTTTCTCCTTGCCCATTAATTTAAAACTACTCTTTGGAACTTAATGAAGCTTTCAAAAGTTAATACTGAGGGAGTGGTGAGTGCTATTTTTCATGAATGTGGAGTCCTTTTCTCATAGGACGTTAAAGCAACACTAATTTCTGTATTTTTTATTACAGCTTATTGTAAATTTGAATGCATTATGCTGTTAGATTTGGATTATTGTGTATTTAACCAGTTCACATTCGTTCTAAACCAACCTTGCCCTAGAGTCATGCCCCTGGGTTATGTCCCATGGTGTCTTCCTGTCCCTGGAGACAAAACCTCATGGTCATAAGTAGAAAATCATCGAAATACCCAATATATATATATATATATATATATATATATATATATATATATATATATATATATATATATATATATATAGACACACACATACACACACACATTTTCTCAGCATGCGAAAACCCAATGTATATATGCATGAATTCAGTACACGCTATCCCCTATTGGAACGGTTTCAGGGTCAGTACTTTCAACCCATTGATTCTTACCCTCTTGGAAACAGCTACTGGGTCATGACTTCATACCATTGATTGACATACCCATGCTACATTTAATGGACACTTAAAAACGAAATAACGACAGCGTAATAGCCAGAGGCAGAAGATGGCAAGACATAGCCTTCCGCGGATCCATATTATTTATTTATTTATGAAAAATGCCTGCAAAAAAAATTAAATGAAATTTGAGACGTTAAATATGAGTAATGATTTCATGTGCAATGTTATTAAATGTACAATACTTACCATTAGGTATCTTCATGTTAAACAGTAAGGTAAAGAACTTGCACGTACTTTGAAAAGAAAACAACAGCAACAAAAAGCACGGTAATTTCATGAATGAACAGGAAGAATAAAATCAACCAATAAAATAACAGCATGCATTTTTAGTCAGTGTTTTTCCATTAACATAATTATATTTATTTATTTATTTTTCTGAAATACAGCACTCGAAATGAAAAAGACGATATAGAGAAGATGATTTCACATGATTATATCAAGTATTTTACAGGCTGAACTAGATAACGCCGCTGAAGTGTGGAACACGCACCGCATTCGAAGCAATCGGACTACAGGACTACCTTGCGACAAGCCCGTATTGCTATACACATTGCCACATATCTATGGATTCGATAATTTAATCTGCCAGGTAGACAATATAGATACCGACGTCTGTGAGGAAGAATGCCAAGCAAAGAATGACTTGCCTTGTGACGAGGATTTATACAAGCTGTGCCTGATTCTTATGGAGGAGAATGACTGTAACCAGTCAATAGATTCGTATGAAGCTGTAAATTTGTACCAGGAACTGAGTGCATGTATAAAAATTACTCTATAAGAACAACATAACTTATAAAATAAATTATCTGCGAACTACAAACTTTATTCAATCTTGTATATCCCTCGTTTTGATCTCATTTATTATCGACTTTATTGTATAAAGATGCACAAAGTATCTTTATATATAGTTACGGTCCTTTAAAGATGTCTTTGAGATACTTTTACGTAGCAAATTCGATGTTAGACAAATTGTAGATCCACAATGAATCGTGTAACCCTAGTGTCCGTTGCCATTTCGAATTACCGGGTTTCATCAGCTGATAATTGGTAGTTCCATCGATATCGAATGACCAATAAGTTAGAGATTTCTTACGTTGGAAATCCCTTTCAAATCCTTAATCCTTTAATTGATGCTGGCCAGACTAATGGATAGATAGACAATGTGAATATAAACTTTCACCTTTTGCGATATTAATCACAGGTGAGATGAAAATTACAACGAATTGAAACAAAAGCAAATAACATCACAAAACTTACTCAAGAGTTTTTATCTCACTATTTCAACACAACCTCTTCCATGAAAAATAAATATGGAATATTATGATATTCAAGCATGTATATTATGCAACTTTTACAATAGCAGTCAGAGTGTGGTACATGTACAATATATAAATAACAATATGGATAGAAACAGGTACTCAGTTCAAGACCTCCCGTGCAATAAGAATTATGACATTACATTAAGTTTGCTATGAATGAGAAATTCATGTGAATATAAATCATAATGAAATGTACTATTGCTGATGTTGGTGTACTGCATATAAATGGAGAGAGAGATAGATGATTCTAAATAACAGGAAAAGCACAAACACAAATAACAGTATATATCATGTACATCAGAAGCCGAGTTTGTACGTGAAACATTGCCCTATACCAGCAAAATTACAAATGCCTAAACAGAAATCCAACAATGTAAAACAAAGTCAAAATGTCGACCATAATTGCAACATGTCTGTAAAGCATGTACACTGATTCAGATACATCTCAAGTCAAAACAGAAATGGGTTCATGGAATATCTATGGTGGAACGCACTGATTAATTTGACCTAAACACAAACACATAACTAAATGTGTGACAAAAAAGATGGCTGGAAGGACATATCATATCACTTTTTCCAAAAGTGTTGAAAATCTGGGTCAGGTAATATTTAACCAGTTTTATTGACTACAACAGTTCGCCAAATATAACCAGTGACTGTACTTCATCCGTTACTATTTAGTCATGTGGGATATTAAAAGAGAATTAAAAATTACACAAGATGTGCAATGTATGACAAACATCTGATAAAATGTAAGTTTCAAAACTAAAATAACACATTAAATTCAATGAAGAAAATTAATTTTCCAACTAGGATAATATTTTATGTTCTAGGCATGCCCTGTCTAATCTCATCGTGTACCATAAAATAAAACAAACTGAAATCTGGACTTTTATGAAGAAAAAAATTCCTCTCTGCTGATGAAATATTATATTATGATCTGCACATATTCACATACATTCTGATATTAATCATTTGATGTAGTTAAACACTGCCTTAGGAGACCACCTATAATTTAAGAAAATTTCCTTAATACCTGAAATATTCAGTGGTCAGTTTGTTGTAACCTCTGCAATGAATTAATCTATCTTGTGTGATTAGTTTCTGATACCCGAAGGGATGGTCTATAAGATGGAGACAGACTTTTCCTGTGTACTTATTAAAACCTCACACTTTAACAATTTTACTAAATTGGAAAAATAATCATCACTAACAAATTTTAAAAAATCATCAATAAATTTTGTATACAACGTATTAAAAATGAAAAACAATTTATAAAAATGAAATAAAACAGTCTTTTGATATCTAGGTCTACATCAAAGATAAACTGAATGAAATGAATGTCATAATCAGAAAATGACTGAACAATTTTGGTACCTTTCTTATTCCTCAAAAGTTCTCTTTACACAGAAACCATTGAATAGTTTTGCAGTAGATATACTGTAACTGCAACACGATATCAATTGTCTTGTGAATACAAATCATAGGGAATCTTCAGAATTATAGAAAATCTTGAGTCAAAGTATCAAAAAAGATACACCTATTTAATTAAAATGTAATAAAATTGTGACTACTTTTATTAATTTTAGTCCACCATCAGTTTAAGTCAGCTCTGTTTGCACAATAATGAATGGCATTGTTGCCAGATACTGTATGACACTGCAATAAATGAGCATTTATGCCAAAGTAAATTCTGAAAATATTTTGACAGAATTTCTAAGGACATTTTTTTCTATGGTACATGTGAACTGATACAGACGTCTTTGTACAGTCAAAATGTTCAAAGCAGGATCAGTTATCATACAAGCGATGGATAACAGACCCAGAACTATGACACATGGCCAGGATAATATATACAAATTATTGCCATAATTTCACCAGACATATGACCAGGACAGCTAAACATGATTTCAATATGGTGATATTCATATTATTGATAAAGTATACATAAAACAGCATGAAATATATTCATTATGAATCTGAAGGAATGAAGTTTTATGCATTAATTGATATGCTACATTGAATAAATGTTTCATTAAAAAATGGAAATTGAAAAAGCATGTTTTTCCTTACCTTGTGCACTTCATATAACCATTATATGAGGTGAGAAAGATTGACATTTTAATACAGAAATCTTCTTACTTGATAAAACTGCTTCCTAAAAAGCACCTACCCAATTTACGTCATATGTACAAGTACATGAGACACGTACCTCTTACCATATTTGAATTCTTCACAACATATTAACATAAATAATGGTAATATGCATAAATGTTACTGATATTGTTTCTATGACTAGATCAACACAATGTCCATTACACAAACATTGCTTCTTAATATTTCCATGAACTGGCTACGGAAGTCTGGATAGCTTTGGTAGTCTTCTGGTAATTCAACAACACCACTACAAGCATGGGCTACAGGACGACTTGACAGTCCTTCTAAATGAACAAATGTTACCTCAATCTTAGTAGTACATATAATGTCTGAACCTGTCATAAAGCGATGGAATGTTCAAAGCGTATTTGCTTCTAGCTCCTTCACAAACTTACACAGATACTTTGATACTGTCTTCTGACTTTCAGTCATGTTGGAAGGAAAACTGATCATACTGATGACCCTTTTTTATGTTGGTTTGCATTTTTCATGTATTATGTCTAGCTCTGCAGATGTCAAACCCATCTTCGTGAGGTGATGTGCCCAATTGTCAACAAAATTGGTTCCTAGATCAAATTCTTTTTCGGCAATTTCCATAATTGTTTGATGGCTGTTTTCCTTTTTTAGGAATTTTTCTTCATTTGTGGTCTTCTAATACTTCAATCACATCATCTGTGTCAGCCTGTTCAAAATCTTGCAATGCCTTTGTTAAAATGTCTCTCTCACTGTCATTTGCAAAGTTTAGAAAATCCTCCAGGAGATATTGTTGTCTCTGCCATGCGACCTATGTTCCATACACTGCCTGGGTGATAAATGCTCTTGACAGCATCACTGGAAAATGGCCACATTGCTCTCAACTGACTTTCAGGATTCTTCCAATTGAATCCCACATACTGTGCCCAAAATCGTGGGGAAGGTATGGAACTTTAGTTTTGGTTCCCAACGTTCATTTATTATACAAATCGTGCCAAAATTCAGTAAGGGTGTCCCTGAGCACACCTCCTCAGTCGTCTCCAGCTTCTATCTCACCATTGGGAAGCAACCTCTTAAAAAACAACAAAGCATTGCTACAACCAAGACTGGTGTCTTTCTCAAAAGCCTCAATAAGATCTTCCATAGCATAACCTCGACGGATGAGAAGTTCCTGTTGAGGTGGGTTTGATGTGCACGATATAAATGAACTGTCTGTTGGTATAGCTTCAGACAAATCTTAAGGTACAACACTGAAAGGGAAGGGTCCAAACTGAACTGTGTCATCTAGATCAATGTGAATATCATCAATGTCTAGTGCAATGAAAGGATTTTCTACATTGCTTAAACCAGACTGGTCGATGTAGGTCGCATTGTTTTCTAGATCTGGCAAATCATCTGAAAGTTTTACATTGTCATTCTGCAAGAATGATACGGAGTTATTAATGGTCTTATGCACTGTTTTTTTTTTTCCATATGTATATTCTGGTTTAGCTTTCCAGTGCTCAATTCAAGATCATGAATGACTTCCTTGCATTGGTCTTGTAAGCTGCTGTTATCTACTATTGTTGCATCTTTTTCTTTTGGGCAAGTGGCATCTTTTTCTTTTGGACAAGTAACAATGTAAAATCCAAACATAGATAATTTTGTTTTCTCATACATCTCTCCAACAGTTTATGTGTGACATAGAGTATTTTCCATAAAATCCGTCACATCAAATATGAAGTTATTTTCTGGACCATGACATGACTTGCCACTAGGAAAAAACAGATCTTTTCCAATTTTTTGAATGTCCTCTTTCGTGCTTTGTTTGTCAATAGACACTTTCCTTGTTCCTCCTCCAGGCTTCTACCGGACCTGTCCGCTACTATGACCGTTCTTATTTCTTTCTAACCATCCAATTTCTATTCTCCGTTTTATTTTCGTTGCATTTCTATTTCCATATCTATCCATGGCAGTTGTCAACTGATCTGCTTCATTGTCATCTGCTCCATCGCTACTGCTTTCAAATTGATTTTTCTTAATTCCCCTTGTTTCCAACTAGCTTCTCAGAGTCTCAATAAATCTTGCTTTTTTAGACTTCTTTTCATCACCATTCATCATTTTCTTGCATAAGTTCACCACTGATAACCTATCTCCATATGCAGGGAAATATTTCTTCAGATCTTCATCCCCCATAAGAATGATTACGCTGGGACAAAAGAAATGATCATCTTTTTATAAGTCAGCAGGAGTTCGAAAGATGTATAGTTCAGCCCCAAAACATTTCTCAACCTCTGTGTGAGAATTCCAGGAACTCACTGATCCACTTCATATAGGCAGGATTAAAGCTGTAGGTTTTGACCAAACTACCAACACATGTCCCTACTCCAAAGACATTTTGAACCTAATATTTTGTCATATTTGTTTTCATATTGATATGCTTTAGTTCATATTCAGGATGAACTGCTTTCGTAGTTACACCATAACTGTCATAGACACTCACCAACTCCTTTGCCAATGATCAGAGAAACCAATATTTATGACCTGAATAATTTTTGGATAAAAAGGTAGCTACCTAATGACCCATTGTTCTCTGGGCTCAGTTTGCAACTAGGAAGAAACATTTATTTCTCTCTTTTTTAAGGACTAGGAACTGTAGATCTCCACAATGATCTCAGAAAATGTCCAAAATTTCCTTTCTTATTATTAAAAATTGTTTCATGCATTTTGAATAGATATTTATGTATCTATGTCAAGCTATGCTCAAGGTATTTTGAGAATTGCATTTTGAAGGAGTAATATTAACTTGTTTTGGATTTATTGTTGTCTTATTATTACATATTTATATATATTTTTTTTTCACCGTAAACCCAGGATATTATGCCAGGAGCTGTCCAAACATTCAAATTTAATAATAACCTGTCCTCAAAATGTCTGACTTTTTGAAGATCAAAAGTTCTCTTCTTAACAAAGGCAAATTTGCAATAATGTAAAATGTGGAAACATTTCTCATAACACCCTAAACTAAATAAATGTTAAGGTATTCATGTATTTATACTAGTAAATAAAAGAAAGACATTTAAAACATGTATTCAAGTTATGGCTATTTTGGGTAAATCGTCTCCAAATGAGCGTTTGAATTTACATCACTCTTATTTACTCCCAAACAGAAGCACAATCCAAGCGAATAAAAACACAGATGTATTACTATCCATTCATTATTTCAATGTCATGCATCCTTGTTCCTAAAAACTGAGAAAAAAGTTAAAGATTGAGACTACACTGAACGACACTTCGTCAAGTTGGCAAAGGGGCTAAATGTCATATTTACAACTCTATAGATTAGCGCTAACAATCACCAAAGTAGCAGCCCAGAAGTTTATACCTATTAAGCTGGAGATCTGTTCTTTTAAAATTACACATCTGGTGACTGAGAAATCAATGTGTGAACAATGTGGTCCAAGAGTTGATATACTTTTGAAGTGAAACTTATTTTCGAGTCTATAAGAATGAAGTCAGCTGCTATTTTCTTTTCTCTAAGAAATTCAGGAATCCATAACTTTACGATAAATTTAATTATCTTTGTAAATGTAAGTTTCTGAGGCAGCTTATTAATTTTTCAAGAACAATCTTAAATGATGTGTAATAGTTTTGAGACGAGCCAGTTATGGGATGGAAATGGGCATGGTGCAGTCTTACTTTGGTACTGTACACCACATAATTAAACATGGCGCTTTTTCATGTCAAAATTTGAAAACAAGCAAGTTTGGAATAAAACAAAAATTTTAGTATTTGCCACCAAATACATACATGATATACCAAAATTCACTATTTCCGGTGCGTACTTAGCGTCGATTGTTTAGCATTAATATATTCAGGTACTACTTCCAGTATGTTGTGTCGTTGCTTCTTCCGCCTTGAATAACAGTCTTAAACACTTAATTGAAAATTCAATTGCAGGCAAGGTGCAACAGTTAAACATAGGTTAAAAAAGGCTTAAAATGTTGCTCTTTTATAACTTAAATGTGCAGAGTGCATACTTGGCCGATTAAGAGGCTTAAATGTAATTTGAAGAAATTGTCCTTCTTTTACTCACCTTGAAATGTGCGCTAAAATTATAATGAGGCTAGATATGCAAGATTTAGCCGATTATGCTATTTTTGATTAAAATGGTCTATAAAAATGGAATGATGATATGAAATAAAATCTATGTGTATTTATTCATTACCTGGTCATACTAAGTTGGATTTATTACTTATATTCTACTCTTCACATATATTGGCACTCGAGGAAATAGGATCATATCATGCATAGAGCGAACAACAATGTGTATAAAAATCTTTGCAACAATGTGTATAAAAATCTTTGCAACAATGTGTATAAAAATCTTTGCAACAATGTGTATATAATCTTTTGTGTTTCTTAATACTAAAAAAGAAAACAAAATGCTGATAATTCAAGCTTTGGATATATATAAATATATATTACTCTAATGAACCTCACCAGGCCATTTTGTTGTGTATGCATTGTCAACTGGCAACACTTATTTACTGAAGTCGATGGTGTTAAGGTAAACGGTTCTGTGTTTAGTACTAATGTATCAGACAGTGGCTGATGGAACCCAGTCATAGCCTATTTTATCTTTTTAAATTTTAGTTTTCTATTAAACATAAATAGTGTATATTTATTTTACATTCTGTAAATAATGCATATTCTAGTCACACCAATTTATTTTTTTCTTTCCATTTGTTACATGTTTATGATGAATAATTCAATCTGTTTCTATCCAAAAGGTTTGAATCAGAGGTTTAGAAATATCTCGTTAAGTACTTTTTTTAATTTAAATAAACCAATTTCAACTGACCACTTAGACATTAATGTTGTCAAAAAATGGTCATGGTGGGTGGGTAGGGTTTATTGACATTGATGATTTTATCATGCCAAGGAAGCTACGTTCCTTTTCCAATGACAAACTGAGAGAGCCGGCTCCGGCTGTGGCTTGTGAAGGTATTTGTGCCCACGACCAAAAGATTACGAATCTGACGTTCTACCAACTGAGCAACCATGCTACCACTCCACCCCGAAAAAAATAAAATGGTGAGTCCCTGAGTTAAAAAGGGGTGGCATGTGTCTCACGTAAATAATAAGGATGAATAATGAAAGCTTTCCCCCACCAAAACTTGCATAAAACTGCTTTGATTACTAATGTTTTGAAGTTTTGTTTTTAATTAATTGTACACTGCAGCAACATATGGCTGCTGATACTAACCAAAACATCTGGAGTGTATTTGGGTGTTTATTTATGGTAAGGAAGTACGCTAATTGTTACTCAATGGCAATTAAGTAAAGAGTTTGGTACACGTTGTCATTGTTGATATAAACAAAAGCATAACATATTAAACGAAAAGGAAATTAGGTGTCAGATGTATTCAACTGTACTTCATGTCAATATATATCATCATTTAGACAATATTTCATCTACATAATGTCAGTGACTATTAGTCATACTGTGTGCAAATGCAGAATGTTAGATGTGTCTTTTTTCAGCAGTCAGCAGCAGTCAGCTTCATTAGTGCATGTTAGCCATGCTGTCTATAATCCACAAAAATAAGTTCCACAACAGAGAAGAAAATTACCGGCTTGTTAATAGTAGATTTTCTTTATTAAATTCGAACCTGGATAGGAATTAAATACATATTTTGAGAAGAGAGAGGGACTTCTTTTACCTAGTTGATTTTCATATGAATCTGATCGGAGGCCAAAAACAGCCCTTTTTGAACCTTGTCCTTTGTTAAAGACTTTAAACATTCCATTCGGTGCCACAAAAGTGCAAACGATTCAATGTTTGAGATTGGCTTTCATATCCTAGTATGCAGTAAACCTTACTCAGTACAACTACACACATATGCACAAATAAAACAGAAAGCTATCATGTCCTTAGGTCTGCATAGAAAGTGCTAATTTTAGCAAGATATACAGCTCTTTCAAGCTGATTACCGTGTTTTCCTTTAACTGCTTTATTGTATTTTCCAGATTTCGACTTTTTAGGAACTCATAAAGCCTCTCCAATACTGGTCTGAAAGAAAGAATGTATAGATAATTTAAGTAGATACCATAATGCATGTAAGAATATTTGCCATCAGCACAAATGCGTCTACCTGCTTTGTAGTGTAGACATGAAGAACACTGAATCATAAAATTCAATCTAAAGGAAGACAATTTATGCAATTCGTTGTCAAAATCTTTATTATCCACTTACTTCGTAATCTGATGGAAAATTAACAAATAATATAAATTTTAAACAATTCAGAGTACATGATTTGGGGACTTAAAACTGTATGGTGCCAAAACCTCATCACTTAGCAATCTGCAGTATGTCTTCTTTAAACGAAACCTCAAAAAGAAACTTTACTTTAATTTTTATAATGAATGTGCATTTTATTGCATTAAAATTTACTTTTGTGACCGGAGTAATGGAAATGTAAATGAAAGGATGATAAAGCACTGTCTCCGTGCATAAGCTCTGTAGGATTTTATGGTTCCAATGCCATACACCATATTATTATGGAATATTAATGTAAAGACAGACAAGTAGACCAACATGTAAAACAACCTCTCCTAGATGTACTTAGTTAAATTCAAAATGTTCTAATGTAAATTTTCAAAAAGGAAGGTACACAAAATCTAGATATTTCAAACAAATTTGTCCTTGATCATACTGTTGGTGCAAACAGAGGGGCAAGGGTCTTTACACTGAAATAACTTGTATTTGCAAGTCAATATTTGAAACTTTTTGTGTCCGATTACTAACGTAAACAGTGGTCCCTCAAATATACAGATATTGATACACTGAGCTACCCTTTCATAATATAGATATCACTGCAAATTTGTACAACTTTGTTTGTTTTATACTTGTGTGTGTATTCCATTTGCTGTGACAATTCTTCTGTGCAATAAGTACCAATTCTGATTGGAACTTATTTCTCATATACATCATTGTTTGTATTCTATGTTTATGTTTAATTATGAAACAGACATGCAAGAATATATCACAGTATAAGGTTTCCTTACTTACAATGGAAATTACTTTTATTACTCCCATGAACATTGTTAGAATGAGGGAGTACTGTATGAACATGCATATGTCAAAGGGGGGGGGGGGTCAAATCATATCCTTTAGGTCATGCATTGGAGGTTTAGCCCTTCAGCCAAAACATAATGTCATAAAATCTTCATGAGCGAAGGGTTCCTTGAAGCCTAATATCTCCAGATGACAAAACGGCATATATGATGCTGATACCCACATGGAAGCATTGTCATGCAATGGTGCATTAAGGTTGTTCATGCAGGACATGTGGTCATACCAAACTATAATGAGATAAATTAAATGGTATCTAGCACATTCTAGGGCACAGGCAACAAATTCAGCTCCCATAGACTGTAATCATCATCTCGCAGACAACGAATTCAACTCCCATAGACTGTAATCATCATCTCGCAGACAACGAATTCAATTCCCATAGACTGTAATCATCATCTCACAGACAACGAATTCAACTCCCATAGACTGTAATGATCATGTTTGGCCAGATTACTATATTACCGTAGTAAGAGTGTCAAAATACACCTGCATCCAATAAACAATCAATCTGAGAGAAACATTTTAAAATTAAAAAATGGTATGATGGTCACTGTTTTTTAAGAAGAATTACCTTGTAGATGTCCACTTTAAAATCCTGCCCGATGAGATTTCCCTGTTTACATTAAGAACATATGCATGTAAAATTATATGTGCTCATGAGCTAAGTAAACAAACTTAGCCAATGTTAATACACTTTTGAAGTACCACTACTATGAGAGATCACCTGTCTTGAGGGACCAGGCTGTCAGTGTACTGATTTTATATAATTTTATTTTGTGTCATGAAAGTCTATTATGTTTTCTTCTGCAGAATGGGTGTTCTGTCAAGAACAGTAACCTTTCTTGGTTATAAGGCAAACAAAAATATGTTTCCTATTGCACTGGTTTTCAAATTAGGGTAGGTAGGTAGGTAGGTATTTTTTTAAAAGTAAGCACTTAAGGTACTGGGCTAAACTTTACCAGCTCAATTAGACGCAAAGATTAATATTGGGAATTTGTAATAAAAAAAAATATTTTTTGTTACCCTGGAGGAAAAAGAGTGCTAGGATTGGCAACAAAAAAATTGGGACGGTCGGCCGACCTGAAATGCACACATTTTTGGGGGCCTAAAGGTGAAATACTAACAGATAAGCGTCCAGTTATCCATTTTCTTTTTGTTGTGCTAGTGTGATGCCAACAGACATGGACAAAATCAGATAATGTAATTAATCCATCATGAGCAGTGCTTGCAAAAGAAACTTAAAACACCAAAATGTAAGGTTAGAGATATGTGAAATATGGGTGTCAGTGACCTACTTTTATGAGGGTGTTTGTATTTTCATCAAGAGTCATCCCATTCCCATGTCAGGTTTGTGAAATATGGGTATCACTGGCCTACTTTTATAATGTGGGTGTGGTGCTCATCACTAGTCATTACATCACCAAGTTCCGTGCTTCAAGGTAGAACTGTGTACAGTTTGCAAGAAAGCTGTGTTTATGAGTTAAATACACAAATGTAATCAAAGCCATTAAAATCTGAAATACAAGCCACAGCAACTTCCTTCTTGTAAGGTGTGGGACTTTTTGACCATCATGAACAATTCTTGCGAGATTAACTAAAACAAAATTTCACCGAAGTCAACAAAGCAAAAAAATATGTGTGGTACTAACCTACTTTTGCAACGAGAGTGAAAAACACATTGAGATCCAGACTTCAACACATTTATGCTTCAACGTAGTATGTACGGTGCAAAAAGCTTCAGGGAAATATCGTGCAAAGAATCTATGTCGTGAGCTAAATCTATCTTTACCAATAAACAAACCAGTATATACAAAGGTACCCCTTATCACCCGAGAATAGGTTCTATGATATCAATTCCAATCTGTATCGTATGACTACCAATGTTTTTTAAAAAATACTGTATCTGGACATTTATGTCGGGGTGTAGTGTAGGGTCAGATTCATTTGCATATCGAAAAGTTAAAATTCGCCGACACCGTCGGGCGTCGACATAGGGAAGCCGCTTACTAGCGGACCTAGTAAACTTGGACGACCTTTCATCAAGCCATACCTGCAAGAAATCAATACACCCCAACATAAATGTGCAATATCAAAAATGGAGAGGGAAGGGTCAGGAAAGCCGGATTATACAAACCAATGTGTTGCAGTCGTGTGTTGGGTTCATCGATAATTTCTGTCGAACTAGAATACTTATACACATGAATTCGCATACCTTTCTTTCTTTGGAGTATCTTTTACAAACGATTTCGAAATCCAACCGACAATTTACCTACCAATTACTGAAGACTAAAGCATATCGTGCATGGTCTGTTGCGCAGTGGCAGCTACAATGATCTTTCATTAGCCGAGACCTGTGAATACCTTGAGGTGTAACCACCCACTGCAACAATGACAGAGACGGAACGACAGCAGTTTTTATAAAATACTTTTTAATCTTTTAAATTTTTTATACCGTGTCATCTACGGTCTCTTTATGTATGCTGTTATTCTCTCTCTCTCTCTCTCTCTCTCTCTCTCTCTCTACACACACACACAGACACACACACACACACAACGTTCTCTCAATAACATACATTGCCACATTCAATCGAATTAAAATTAGGTCTCCACTGTTATACATGGAGGACAGCGGAGATCTGATTTTAATCAGACTATTACATTTTAATGGTTGTCGGATGATCATTGTGGTAGCTTCCGCAGGGTCATCCATAAAATCCCGAATAAAGCGATAGCTGTCTATACAATGTATCCTAAACGGAGTTAAGAAAAAAAGAAGTGAATGTGGTGCATAATAATTGACATATCGCCCAAGTGTTTAAAATAAATCGTTTGATAAATATGAAATGAGTGTGAGTGTGTGATTTGAATTTTTAACGTAGCTTTAACAATTTTTCAGTCATATCGCTACGATGTCTGCAGTGTGGCAGTTTATAGTGATGTCTAGCACTGGGGAATCGTGCCGCAGACATGTAGCATGATGTTCCAGCCAGTCACATTATCCTGACACCAGGCCGACCAGTCCTAACACTAACCTCTTAATGCTGAACGCCAAGCGAGGCAGCTGGATAAATATGAAATGATAAGAGTGAGTTAAATGCAAGAATGAAAAATACCCTCCCCTCCCCCGCCCCGAAACAAATTCATTAGCGATAAGTACTGAAATATGAAAACCCAGACACATAACATTCGCTGGAGAACCAAAAGAATGCTGAGAAGATGGGGTTGGGGTTGGGTGTCGGGGTATAAGTTTACGGGACGGGTTCAAATGAGACATCAAAAATAATGAAACACAGCGTCATATGAAGTCATATATATATATATATATATATATATATATATATATATATATATATATATATATATATATATATATATATATATATATATATATATATATATATATATATATATATATATATCATCTATAAACAGTTAAGTGCGTTTTTGCTTAATGTGAATTTAAGTTCCTGAGATCCGAAATTCTGAATGCAACACATTTCACAAAACAATTTAAATATATTGTGCACTCAACGTCACCAAAAAGAAAAACCAACTAAACCAAATCAAAACGAAGAAACTTACATGTAAGTGATTTGTGACATGTAGCGGTATACAGTCAAATACTATGTTCAGCAACTGCATGGTTGGTAACTTGCATGACATTAATTTTGTCGGAGACAATGAATGCAGATTTTTAAAGTAATGCGTCTTAATTAGTTTTATTCAGCAGAGTACAGAGATGAATATGGTACTGAAGGATTATCGTCAAATAATCTTGTTAAACTACTATCATTCACGCTTGAGAGGGGTCGAGAGATATGCTTATACTTCTTGCGTGTAAAATCATTATAATCGCAATTATGTATATAAGGAAGAGAATATACACGTTCATCCTGTAATAAGATGTTGGGGGTATTTTCTATTATATGAATTGTTATATCATGAAAATATTAACCTACCATCGTCATGACGATGTCTCGTTATAGTATAAATGATGAAGGCGACGTCTGCAATGATTATGCGGAAATGATAAATATATATCGTACAAAAGTAACAAAGAAAAGAGTGAAGCCAACAAGCTTTGTAAAATTTAACAAAATAATTCATTTCCCTAGAAAGCAAGGTAAAAATATGAGAAAGGACTTACGGTTTGTGAATCTAATCCGAAAATTAATCCTAGAATTTAAAAATATAAGTCCTATCACTAAAAAGTTCTAAATGAATCAAAGTTCGAATCCCGATGAAGTTCCAAGATGGAAGGCGATGACGTCCTCTATAACCTGTTATGTGTTGTTGTGTCAACAGTTACTTGTTGAATCCCAATTTCGGCTTTAGAATTTCAAATAATTTCCAATAAATGTTTTTGTCCAAGAATTTTGATGAAGAAGAGCACTTGTATGTTTTCCAGAGAAATTAATTACTAATTCCGAAAACTAGAAAAACTTAACTCAGTCTGATTACAACACAAAACACATCTGCGCTCCGAAGGTATTAATTAACGACTGACTATTTCACTATAAAATATCTGTTTTAACCCTTAACTAAAACGCAATTTAGACCCGGTGATGGGTCACTTGATCACTTAGTCCGAACAACGCAGTAAAATAATATGTCAATTAGCACATAGGCTATTTACAGGTTCGATGGTACTGAACGAATCTTATTATAAGATTCAATAATAAAAAGTTGTTTACAAATTAGAGCTAACACGCAAGACAAGTATGACCTTGATTACGACCAATGATTTTCACTCTGTGTTTACTAATTTCTGAACCAAGATCAGGAACTAGGTCAGCTAAAAATAAAATGTAGCAACACTACCGCGTTTTAATCAGGCTAAAAAGAACTGAACTGAATTTTCTGAAAAAATGTCAATTCCAGTGAATAAAATTATCATTACAATAACATGTAATGAAATAAAAATAAAAAAATTAAAACTAACACAAAAGTAATTAAATTACATATACGTAACAATATCTGTGTTATCTTACTGGTACGGTGCCTATGGAAGTACTAAGCTACTATCATCATGGCGAAATATGGCTACTGCATATGTAGTCAATACGTTTTATATGTCGAAACAGACGACAGACTTATTGTAATGCGTTGACACGATTCTAAATACATGATGCTGAATCTGATATATGTATGTTGCCTTAATGGCATTTTGTCACAACAGATTTGTTGTCATATTAACATAATTATGTCATGAATCGATCACTCGTTTTTTGGCGTTAAAGACGTAATCTTCATCAAATATGCTATTGAAGTACCTCATCATCACGACAAAAATACAACAAAACGAACCTACGTACATTTATAGTCACGTCAGCACGTTAAAAGCGGTAACTCGTTTTGTTCGCATGTTTACTTTATAAATGTATCACTATAACGACAGCAACTTATAAAATGAAAGGAACTAAATATCTTACTCACCAGAAGGCCTCCTTGGTGGTTTCTGCCTCAACAGTAGACCATTAACCTTAAGTAGCATCAAAGTAATAGCTCATATTCCCGCGAGTATATGTAGTAAGTTATCTCGTAATAACGCAATACTATCTCATAATAACGCAATGTTATCTCGTAATAACGCAATACTATCTCGTAATAACGCAAAATTATCTCGCAAAAGCGCAGTACTATCTCATAATAACGCAATGTTATCTCGTAATAACGCAAAACTATCTCGTAATAACACAATGTTATCTCGTTAGCACGCAATACTAACTCATATAACCGCAAATTTTATTTTGTTTTACCTGGCGCTAATGGGCTTCCTTAGGATTCCAATCCCTTTAATAGCTTATTTACAGATATGAAAGTGCAAACGTCAATCAATCTGTCGCCATTCTAACTAGTTGATTTGCTTGTACTGGGCCCATATATGTGGTTGCGATACGGACCGGGAACCAAGCAATGGATTATCTTTCCCTGGTATGATAACACGTCTACCACAAATTGTGAATTTCGCGGTAAAATGCCACTAGCCTTGTCCTGTACAGTTTCTGACACTTAATTTACATCATATTTATTGCGTTTTCTATTCTTGCGTCTTCGATGCAGAATATGATAACTCTTTATGAACTGCCTGAGACAACAACTGCCAGAATTCTTTACGTTCAGGCGTGGAACAAGACAAATGGACGCATGTAATATGTGAGCAGTCATTTTAATTCTCGGACTATGGATAAATGGAACATGAACAATGATGGATGCATTCTATAGTTATATATGTCTTTCTATTTTCACATAAAACACCTATGATCTTGTATGTTTAAAATACATTTATACATTAATTTAGATGTGTGCATCATGCAGTCAGAAAGAAAAAATATTCTTATCTCTTATCAACGTCACAGTGAATCTGGTTCCATTGCACTCGTTCTGCACGGGATATTAATTAATGCATAGGGAAGAACAGCACGAACCAAACTTCTCGTGCACTGATCCTCGGAGACGACGAACTAAAGCGCCGGAGACCTAGGGCACAGACAGTGTTTGGTGTATGACGGCTCATATACGTATATCGCACACTCTTTCCATTCCAAACAAAAGCCATTGCAGATAAAGGATCGCAGGAAGTGCAGTCTAAATTTAGTTTGATGCAGTGATCAACTCATGCCATTGTGTCCGTGTCATTTTAGCACGAAATGTAGTGCTGACAATAATTCACAAGGGAGGTAACTTATTGTAAAAACCGTCTGCTCGAAGTAGATAATTTATCCCGGATGAAATATTAACTGTTACGTTTTCTCTATCAAATAGACGGCGCATATGTTACTTTTAATGTAGATTCATATTAAGTAGATCGCGTTGCGTTTGGCGATGAAAGCAGCAATGTTAGGAAAGGTATGCAATTATATCAAAAGAGTTTAAAGTACTAATATGAATTGAATAACACGCCTGCTAATATCAAAGCTTCCGTTTCGGTAATAAAAAATGTATTCCTGTCAGAACCAGGGTCGGTATGAAGAACACCCACTTACCCACTCACCCCAAGATAAACACAAAAGAAAAACTCTTGGTGTCAAAACAAGGGGGTCAAATTAAAAATGTGTGGGTATTTTAATGTTGAAATGGCGGTATGGGAAGACACTGCCTCCCATCAGATTTGCGATTCGCCAAGTAGCGGCATGGGCGGAGTCGTAGATGCTGCTTGTGATATATTTTATCAGTAGCTGTGTCCAGTAACGGGACTAATGTGACTGCCAAGTTACTACAAATTTGGGATGCACAGTAGGAACGGCAAACACCCAGCAAACTCTCCAACACATATATCGCACTCGAAACCTGAATAGGCCCAATAATACAGGAAATGTAGCAAAATCTCGATCAACAAAATAGAACTCTACTACGCCTTCAAAACAAATCACGGGAGAAAGAGCGCCGAAATCTCGCCAGCGCTGACAGACAGAAAACAGCAGGCGGCGAAACAGATAAAATTACCAGTTAGCACCACAGAAAACCTACCCACACAACTTCAAAACGGAAAGAGAAACAAATAATACTGCAGGAAGCAACATAGGATATGTACGAATGTCTAACTCGGAACAACACAAGAGGGAATTGGAAGTAACTAGCCAAGACATAGTGCAATAAATACAAGAAATAATATTCACGGAATCTTCTCACCACTACAGACATTGCCTTAAATGCAGGATAAGTATAGCAAATAACGGAATTAAATACAACTGATATTAAATAACTAAAATACTTTTAAGGGAATATTGAATAGAACGATGTATACGAACACTCCTAAATCAAATAATGGAAAATATGACTTAACAAACCAAGAATAAAAATCAACTATATAAATTGGAGAAAAACTAATACATCGAACATTGTATACCTTCCTGATAAGCTAGCTAAGAGGACTCCATGACACTCCTAAATACATATATCTCCTTTGAAAAGCCAACTATAATGAGCTAGACAAGAGGACCCCAGAAACTCATTATACAAGAATAGGCTGCAATAACTTGAATTTAAAACAGAAGCAGGGCTCTCTAGATAAAAAAATCCACTAAGTGTGCACGCTAACGAGAGTTTAACGAAAAGGGTAACTGGTAATAGGAGAAATATATTTAGGGATTTTAAAACTTTTAATCTTGACTACGCGGCGAAAACAAATTCATTACAAATTATATAGAAAACAAAAAGATCTCTGAATCTCCTTTACATAATCTCAATGCTGACACTCCGGAAAATGGATGAAAAATTCGAGTCAGCAACCAGCGACAACCGTGGTCATTGAAGTGAACGCCATCACCACTCATAGACAACTTCCTGAACCCTTGCAAATTGCAGAATGAAACTATCACAATAGACCGTATTCAGTGACGTCAGAATGTCATGTGCACGCATTAGTGCGCCGCCATATTGGATTACAAGCGGAGGTCGACAGTTGTGTTGCTACGTGGAGTATATAACAATGTCGAAACCAGTGAAAACCAAAGAAAATAAGAGAGATATCGACACGTTAGACAGTACATCGAAGCAAAGATATTTAAGTAAATGCCGGCTGATAGATGATTTAGATCCCTATCAAATACCAAAGTCAGAGTGGAGTACTACGGAGGTAAATGGGTCATATTCCGACCGCTTTGTAACCAACACTGCCCTATAAACATATCCGAATATAAGGCATATGTCAAAGGGTCGAAGGTCAGCTTTATATAACACCAGCATTGAGATTAGGCCACAAATATCAGTCGCGGACAGAAACAGCCACAAAAAATGATTTTATTCAGTCTGATCAATGGGGGTAATTCCGACCATGTTGTGGATAATTCCATCCACAACACCTGGCTACTTCCGACCAAAGAAGGATAATTCCAACCAGCGTGCGGGTAATTCCGACCGGCATATGGGCAGTTCCTACCAATGGGTATTCCCGAGCATCCATGTACAACATAATCCACATATCTTTAATTCCATTATTTAATTAGATTCGGAGTAATATGTTATTATCGCATGAATTCCTGCAATTATACAAGATATTTACAACTGTATATTTTCTATGCTTATACACACTCCATAGTAACAAAGAATGTATATCAGCTACCCCACACCCAAGTTCGACTTATTCAATAGATTATGTAAGGTAACAGTTTTTTTAAATTAAAGAAAAAAACCTTAAAAAGAATAAAAGATCGTTTTTACAACAAAAAAAAAAAAAAAAATAGGTGCCTAGCAACAGTGGCAGTTTGGGCGATTTAGTATACAAGGTGTATGCATTTCTGTCTTGTGGTTTCGTTTTGTCATATCTATATGTTTTAACTCTGCTTCTTTTTAATTTTGTGTGAATTTACGTAGTATTGCTATATGTTTTGTATGGTGCTAAATGGCAATATAGTAATTATTATTGTTATTATAGTTTTCGAAAGAGATCTTAATTTCAGGACAGTTGGGTTATTAATTATTTCGGCATGAAACGTTAGCAAATTGGCCAAAATTTAAAGGATAACAACGATCAATGTTTTCCTTGCAAAGACTGGCATCTTTTTAGCGGGAGTATTATAGTATTCATCTGTTAAATACTCTCATTTCGCTTTTACCCTGCCCCCATCCAAGTTTTCTTTATTCGTCAGTATATAGCCATCATGCCTAATCAATAATTGCACGCAATCAAGAGACAGTTGTTTCAATGATCCAGAAACTAATTAGCTATCTATGGCTCTGATGTGGCATTATTTAACATATTTCTACGTAGCTACGTTTAGGAAAGATACTCCAACAAACATACTGGTAGCACTTCAGTTTAATAGGCAGCACAAAAGAACATGTTAAAAGAAAATTTATTAAAACAAGCTATAAATTTCATTGCAATTGATCTAATTCTGAATATACTTTCATTCCGCTGCTCCTAGTATTTCTCCTTTCTTTACAATCTTACTTTGAGTTTGAAGTATTTGTAGCTTCAGTCCATTTCTTTTGCCTTTTTCTCTTTAGCCTTTCTTTTTCTATTTTCTTTCTCCGCTGCTTTTTTTTTTTCCTTGAGAACGAGGGCCATTTTCTTCTCATAAATTATGTCATCAATCGTCAAAAGACGATGCGATGTGATATCATGTTTCGACTTTGGCCATTGTGTTCCGTCTGCAGTGGCAGTACCAAAAATATTATCTAATTCGGGATTCCAAGATACCCCGACATCAAAATTGGCACTCCCGTCGTCATTACTTATTGATGACAGTGAAGTATGTGGCATATCTATCTCTCATTCCTGCTTTCAAGCAGTGATGTTCCATTTGCCAAATCGATGAGAAGTGTGCTGGCATCAGTCTCATCATTGGTTGTACTAGCCAAAAGCACGTCTGAGCCAATGATGTATGGAGAATGCTGAAGGTTTTCAACTGCTTCGATGGGTACCTCTACTAAAACAAGTCCTTCGTGCGATGTTGTTTCGGTATCATTAGAATCCTGAAATGTCATTAAGGCTGATGGGACTTCTGTGACAGAGATTGTGTTACGTGCATTAAATGGAGAAGCTGCAGGGTCTGAAGTTGTTGAATTAGATGGTATGTGAACGAGACTACTGATTGATGATGATGTTGAAAGGGCTGGCTCAGGCTGAGGCCTATCATATGGTACTGATGGCAAGAAAGCAGATTCTGGTATAGCTGCTTTATTGATTGGGAATAGACCAGTTCCTTTGAAGCCACTTATTATATTGCTGGATGTGAATGCGTCTTGTCATGCCAGACGGAATATTCTTGGCCATGTGGCCTTATTGATAAGTAATCCAGGATTTTCTGTCAGGAACTCCGTGCATACCCTGTTGTAGGCTTTACTGAAAGGCCCGAGGACACTTCTATCTAAGGGGTGTAAGTAGTGGGTGGTGTATGGCGCTAATGATAAAATATGGATATTCTCTTTTTTGCCTCTTCTAGTAATCCAATGACTTCATGCGACCCATGAGAATCGAGGATCAAAAGCTGTGGTCGCTCAAGGCCACAATTCTTTAAGAGAACTCCCCATAACCATTCTTCACCTAAAATATCGCACATATCCGTTTTCTCCTGGTAGGTCCATACTGTACCAAATGGGGCATCCATGCAGTTAAATGACGGCAAACACTTTTTTGTCTTCCCCCTGGCAAGGCACATGGGAGGCATTGCTGTTCCTACTGAACTGACACAGGCGAGGATTGTATCATTTTTTCTAGAGTTAGGCTAGATGTTCTACCAATTACACTTCTGACCCCTTTTCTGGCACACAGTTGTTGGAGTGTGTTCAAACTGTTTGCCTGTCTCGTCACCATTCCATATTAAATGAGGACTGCCATGTAATTTAAATTTGTAAATATTTCTTTGAAGATATTGGAAGAATTTGTCAACAACTGTGGGGTTCATATAGAACAAATAGATTGATAGCTGTTTGGATGGGTAGATGGATGGATGGAATTATAATTATTGGAACACAAACTTGACTGATTTTGAATATTTGGGGAGAAAGTTTAAAAAATATGAACACAGTTTGATACATGATAAAAACAGCAACCACATCTTAACACTTTTGTATATCAATAATTCAAATAAATATCGAATGATCAAGCATTTAATTCATTGATCAAAGTTTATTGATTGATCTGATTGTCAGTTTACTGATGTATGCATTAAACTAGATACAACCAAATAAAGAGTCTCAAAGATTTTATCATATGCAAGACTGGTCGGAATTACCCCTGGCACAGGATAATATCATGGGTAAATGCGACCATTTTATTTCTTTGGAGATATTGGAATAATATAATTAATTGGATATATACTTAAGTTTAGATTGCAAAGATAAAACTCTCTTTATGAAGAAAAGTCAATGATATACATTTATAATATGATAATACAAATCTGGCATGCGAATTGTGCAGACCCAAATCTTGATGAAATTTGAAATTTCCCGCTTGCAACACGTTACCGGAATAACACTTGACATATCTTTGCATTAACACGATCTCGCGATCTTTGGTACCATTAGAGTAACCACTCCAGGTTACAGAGATGCTTTTCTTTTTTGCTATTTGTTAATATACATTGGATATTTACTTCCTGTACATTTGATATTATGATAATGAAAGTGGACGGAATTACCCCGGTGATCGGAATTATACCTAGATACCCTCCCATGCATTCAGTACCCAGATATAGTAAATTATCTGATTTCTGCTAAGAGCACCTATACCTTACAGGAAATGAAAGCCTGGAAAAACCTTGATGCATACAATCTATTTACTTTGGATGGGTTAGAGAAGTTGCTGTGTGCGTGAAAAATGGATAGCACGTTGTTCGGGGAAAGGTAATATACACATGATCATCATCTTTCTCTCTCTCGTTTTCACCACCCCTTCTCTCCCTTTTCTCATCTTTTCATCACCCATCCTCTCTCTCTTCCCCCCAGCCCCAATTGTCCTGGCATGTTGACATTTCAGTTTATGCAGATTGATAGCTGACGAGTCCATGTACACATATTACAGCACCTACAAAAATAAATAGTTAAATGTGTAGTCTAGATGCCAGTTTTCATGATGAGCTGTCAGAAACATTGGTTCATATGCAAGCATTTGCATACACATTTGAAATAGACTCCAGAATTTCAACATTTAGTTATTAACCATGTGGATTAAAAAACTAGTATTCTCACTTGTGGCTTTGCCACTTGAGAGAACAGTTTTTTTTCTCACCCACTGGATGAAATGTATTATATATTGTTACGTGTTGGCTCGTACAAATGTAACGAGAAAAGAGTGAAGTCAACAAGTTTTGTATATTTTAACAAAATAATTTATTTCCCTAGAAAACAATGTAAAAATTTGAAAATAGGACTTAGGGTTTCTGAATATAATCCAAAACCTAAGAATGAAAAATACAAGTCGTATCACTAAATAGTTCTATTAGAATCCAGGTTCGAATCTCGACGACATATAAATATGGAAGGCGATGACGTCAGATTTGGTCCATGTACAAATATCAACAATTCCTCAATTGAATCACAGTTTTTGTTTCCGAATAATTACAGAATAAATTTCCATGAATATCTTTCAGAATTTTTTATACGAAAGTCAACTTGTTGAGTTTCCTGGAGAATAAATTATTAAATCCAAAAATCAGATGAAAAACAAACAATCTGGCAACAAATAAAAATAACACCTTGTTCCTTCAAGATGTTAAAACGACTCTGCCAGAAGAATATTAAGAATGCGTATTTAAACCCCAAAAACATCATTTCAAGTCTCGCGAGATTGGTCATGTGGTCTCTTACTACAAGAAATCTATCACGTACACCAGTGTAGCCCCACTTAAGAACCAATAATAAAGAAACGTTGTTTACACATAGTGATCACGCAATCAAAGTATGGCCCTGATACTGACCAATCATTTTAACTGCCTGTTTACAAACTTCCCAACCTAAGACGAACTAGGTTAACTAAAAATAATTCTCATGTAACACGTTTTATGTCTTAAATAAACAACATTTACTAAAAGAAAATACTGAATTACTGAAAAAGAATTTCGAATCCGATGAAAATATTCATTACAATAAAATGTAATGAAACAAAAATAAAAAAAAAAGAATTTCAAAACTAACAC